>JAXQQM020082445.1:0-19687 GCA_034641835.2 Pinus albicaulis
AAAGAAGGTTATAGGTGAAAATCTTCCGATTCAAACAATATTGCCAGAACTTGATGAGGAAGGAAAAATTATATTGGAACCTGAAGCAGTCATGGAAACAAGAACTCGACAGCTACGGAATCGATCAATTTCAGAGTATCTCATGAAGTGGAAGAACTTACCCACTGAAGATTCTACATGGGAGGATGAGAATTTTATACAGAAGCACCCAGAGCTACTCAAGCGTTGAGGACAACACTTTTGTGAAGGAGAGGGGCATGTTAGGTCCCTATATTACTAGTATAGCCCCTTATTGTTGTTAGTGTAACCCCCTTATTGTTATTATTGTACCCTTGTAACCCCCATTTTGTTATTATTGTGCCCTTAAATTATCATTGTTAGGTCGGCTAGGATTACATTGTGGCCCACTAGGATTACATTATGGCCCCATGGACTCCTATATATATAAATGAGGTTTTGTAAATTGTATCATCCAAGAATTGTTCATTTATATAATGTATTGGAGGTTGCCCCCTCGAAGTGGCTTATTTCTAAGGCGTTGATATCTCTTTTCTTCTATTTTTGAAGCTGGTTACACAAAAATAACAGATTACCTATATAGCCAAATGTTTGGCAATGGGGAGTCTATCAATAGTTGTATCTCGTGCTCCACTTCCCTCTTGGGTGGTAACCCTTTAGGCTCCTCGAACACATCCCTATATAACTGTAGCAAGTCTTCCAATTATTTTTTGTGTTTCTTAGTACACCCTTCAAGGGATGCCTTGCCTCTTAAAACTCTTCTACAGATTTATTTTCTCTTAAAAATAGTAAAAAATACTTTTTTCTATAACTAATCAATTTATTGGCTTGGTTGGCATATACTAGTGAAATTTTTTACTTGCCTTTGTGTGTGTTGATGGTAAAAAAATTTCCATGTTTAGCGAGATGGTATTGATTGGCTATTTGCATGAAAATTGCATCTTGTATATACATGTATATGTTGGGACTTCCAAACACCACTCCACATGCATCAAGGGAAACCAAATTTAGTTCTACTTCATCAACAAAACTGGCATTAATAGAAAATATAAATTTGCACTATTTTTTTACCTTTAACTCTACATCCTTATTTACCCATCCCAATGGATATGGTCTTAGATGATTATGAATTTACAATCCCAATTTTCTGACCATATTTGTTGTAATGAGATTCACCTATGATCCTAAGTCAAAGAGAGCCTCAGTGTTTATCCTCTTAACATGTATATTTATGTGGAAGATTTTGGTGATTTCTTTCTCTTCCTTTTGTTGAAGGCTACTCAGATTCAACTCCTTCTACATTGGCATACAAACAATATTATAATCCACATCTAAGGTGATTTCAAATTGGTTGCTTGACTCAGTGGCCAAGAGTTTCTTATTATTATTGTCTTTCCTTTTGTTCTTCGGGATAATATTTGGACGTAAATTCCAACACTTTTCCTCTATAAGGCCATCAATGTTGTAGTGATTGATGGGATTGTTGGGCCTCCAAAATGAAATTATTTTATCCACTTTTTTACTTTTGGCATTCCATCTTTGTTAGTGTTTTTATGGCAATGGAGTACCAAATAACACCTCCTTAACAGTTGGTTGTTCTCTACAAGGCATCACAGATATATTTGTTGTTGTTAGTGGACATACTTAGATAAAAAAAAGCATTGCAAACAATGGAAAAAATGCATCCACAAACATAAACTAAACAAAAGATACAAATGAAAATAATGCTTAATGAAGCAACAAGTCCACATAATAATGGAAAAATACTCCCTTTATTGGTTCTTGGTGATAGAATATGAATACAATATAATACTAAAAGCACTTGAAGGGGATCCTTTGAGCTATGGTGCTAAAAATTCTCGGCAAGGAGGTCCCTTTCCTCTATCTTTTTGCAATCTTCTCCTCTCTCTCAAAAGAAGTGTGAAGACTGTCCAAATGGTGGACTCTTTTACTCTCACTAAGACGCTGCATTGCTTAGAAGAAATATGCACAACAAGTTAGTGTTCTTACTTATTCTACTTCAACAATGAAATGTGGTTTTTCTCTGATAGAAATTTGGCTAGCATAACATTGTCTCATATTTTGGTTATCCCATGGCTTTTTTATATAGAAATTTTTGAATCCATGTTCCCTCTCACGGTTCTAGAATGATAGTGACTCAAGAGTAGGACAATATGATTCCATTTAGGGTTGCATATCTTTAGGGTGACTCTAATTCGGTTGCCCTTGAATGGAAACGCCAAGGAATCCTCCCCCAAAGTGTGGGAAGTGGTCCCAAATTTTTGGGTCAAATTTTCCCTTGACCGTGCGGCCTTCGAAGGAAAATTTGTGCGGTCCCGCATTCAACCTTCTTTCCTAGTGCACGATCAAAAAATTTCTTTAAAAACCTTAGGAGAATTTTAGTTTTTGGAATTTCCGTAACTTATTCAATTGGAAAATATTCATTTGTACATTTTAATAGAAAACCTTAGGTGTATTTTATAGTGTATGATTTTCTAGTGTTAATAGTTCCCCGCTGATGTATGAGGTTAAAAGCCAGTGTATAGAAAAAATACATCACGTTTTTCTATTTTGAATGAGAGTCTGCATAACATCTTTGAGAGAGAGAGAGAATAAATTTTCACAGAGATCAGTATATGAACCCCTTGACTGAGGAGAAAGGGTAACCATGATATGAAGAAAACCTAAGTAATAAATTAAAAGTGCTTATACGAGGCGGGCATGTCCCATGCTCATTATGATGACTAGTTAATATAATCTGACAGATATTGGTTTTGTCAAGTCACGTTGTAGTAAATGACATGTTGGTGATGATAATTTTTGAATCCCTCAAGGGAATTTATTTGAAAAAATATACAGAATTCGGTGCCCCCATGCATCGTCTAGGTTAAGCACTTTCAAAGTGATGTGCTTACGGATGCATGGGTCTTTGACTTTTGGCACCTCCCTTACATCATGGTGTAAACACTATTGAATGAGGTGCTTAGTGATGCACGGGTCTTCCACTAAATGGAAAATATGCAGTGGTTATAAAGAACGATACCACCCTGACATGAAAATCGGTGTTGGTTTCGAATTCGAGGGGGACTGATGGCATGAATGGGAAATGTTGATTCCCATTGTGCCAACTGAAGATGTTCCTTAAAGGGGGGATGCTTCCAAGGTACAACCTCAATCCTGAAATATGATTGGTGAAGTTGACAGGAAAGAAGAATCAACCGTCCAAGAAGTGTTGATATGGGGAATCAATAGATATGATGAAGAATATTGTAACATGGTCGGTCAACAAGGCATGATAACGAAAGTTGGCTATTCTAATGGATATAGAAAACTAGCCTGTTGGAGTTGTAATGCAAGTTGCAGCAATAAAAATATTTTTTATAATAGGGATATCCCTGGATTTGGTAGGAAATCCAAGGTATGTATAAGTAAGCTCTGACTGATGTGATGGGGATAAGTGGATAATGCATGAGCTCTGACCAGGGGTGACTAAAAACTGTCACTAGGTATAAGACATAAAAATATGGGTGGGAACCTTTTTCCTAAAAAAATCTTTGTACATTTTCCAAAAGAATGTAAAGGTGGTTTGGAGGTACATACATGGATATGGTGGAGGTACATACTTACCATGTGTAGGTGGAAGGTGATGATAAGTGTGGTCGAGATGGTAAACCCTATGATTAATTTTAGAGACGTGATGTTAGGATATGAAAGGCATTGGAGGAACCTTATCATGTTGAGTGTAGGATGATACCTTTACTATCGATTTCCACTGAGGGAATGAGCTTGTTGTGAAGGTGTTGATATCCTACAACTTCGAAATCCAATACCCCATGTAAAAACATCCATTTATCAAAATATAAAAATTAGAAAGAAGGATGTACAAAAAACACATGAAGGTGCACTTGATGGGTTCTATGAACGAGTGAAGCTGATATTTTTTTTGCCTAAATGGGTAAGCATCAGTCCATGTGTCAGTGTGGTGATCCAAAATTGAAGGGTTGATACCGAGCATATCAGAATATGGCCACGTCGAAATTTCCCTATATTCTAGGGATAGGGATTTGTAGTAGGTTACCTCTTCTGGAGAGCATGTTTCCCCCAGCGAGATGTCTTCAACAGTGCCAAGTTTGATTTAAATATCAACCTTAATGGTAGGTGATATATTTGATATGTTCCCCTCCTTGAATGCATATAGCGTTGGGATGGAGTTTTTATACCAATCTACCTTTCCTGGGGGTAGGATGTCCTTTACTTATATTGTGCAGATGTTGTGACTTGGTGCCTCAATAGGTGAAAATTGTTTCTCTAGTAGGAGGAAAGAATGGTGAAGCATGGAATCCCAAGGGAAATATGGTTTTTTCATGGACACTAGAATATCTTCGCTTAAGTGAATAATATTATCTAATGTTGAATTGGATTGCACGAGGCCATGAGGGTGGGGTTCAGGCCTAGTTGCTGGTCAATAAGAGAAAATATGATTCATTGGTTCATTTTGTAGAACCTAACGAATTTGATAGTGTGACCAAAATTATTTTTATAATTCCCTCCAGGGGGGTTATGATGTTATTAGGAGTGTTCCTGTTGGGTATTTACCACTCCTTTAAGGGGGTAGGGATCCTACATTACTTCAATTTGTTTGTTTTTTCCTCCTTATCCCCTATTATCCTGAATCCTTTTCAACTTAGAGAGTTTAGGACAATGGTGAGTATAGTGATTGTATTCCTAGCAGATGGCGCAAGAATGATTTTTCCTAAGACTTGTGCTATTGCTTTTCCTTTGTGAGTTATTGTTGGTTTGTTCCTAGTTCTGATTTCGGTTGGGGTTGCCCCCATCCAGAATTCATGAGGGGAATTCCTGATTGTTGCCCCCCTAGCCAGTTTCTCCCTTTGGTTTGCTATTTGGATATTTATTAGCAACATTAGGTGTATTTTTTGTATTCACTGGGTCAAATTATGATTGTTGTTGAACATGGGATGGTTTCACTCAATTAAACCTTGTGTTATTTTGCACTGGTATGTTATTTTGTTGTTGTGTAGGGAGAGGATAATATTTGTTTCGTTTTCCATTATCGGTATATGGATTCTATGAAGAGGGAATTATGTCTATATTCCTAGAGGATTATTGGTTTACCTACAGGGGATGGTATGGTCCTCCTTGTGGGGAATGATATTGGTTAACCCTGCTAACTGTATTATGTATCGTTGCAGGTTGACTGGGGTAGTTTTTTTTATGTGTTGTGTTTTGCGTAGCATAAAATGATTGGCTATTGAGAGAGTATCCAAGATAATGGTAGGTGTTGTTGGGTTAAGTTTGGGTTATGGACCCTAGAAATCCATCAACATCATTAGATGTGCCTAGTGTTTATTTATAAGTCTGCAGGCATGTGGCGTTTAGAAGAACATGATAGATATATCCAGACTGAGTGTATGTAAGCTCTAACTATTTAACTTTGCTAATGGCTTGTTCCTCTTTATGTGGGGATGTGTTTTCCATGTCTTTTGAAATTTATGATGTGAGGGATCTCAAAAATAAGTCCATGAGGAATTTGTCTTCAAATTCTACTTTACACAAGCTACAACGTTTCCTCCAATCATAAATATTATCTTATATGTGTGTAGCAGGTGTTTGTTTGAAGTGGGTGAGGAGTTCCAGGCCTGATTCATGATGATTTAGGAGCTGGAAGAATGTGAGGAATGTTGTAGCTAGAGAAATAAAGCCTCCATGTGACGCATAGGGTTGTTCAATGTACCATTTCATTGTTAGCCTAGTAAGGGTGCATTGAAATAGTCATAGTCGAATAGTGTCATCAATAATACCATTCGATGAACACCACAAGTGATAATTCATGACATGGTTTCATGGGTATTCCCCTTACTTTCTTTCAAATTTTGAAATGTCTAAAGCGATCTTGGTGGGCATAGATGGCCAATTTGTGCATGTGTAATTGGGTCATTGGTTAGCTTACTTAAATTTGGTAGGTTTAAAGAAGCTAATAATGGTATTCGGGAGTTATCTTCCATCGTGAAATGATTTTGAACACATATATGAAAATGGGTCCTCTGTGGGGAAGTCTGAAGAGAACTACCTTGGTGGGTGCTACTTGGACTATCCAGAGGAGTGGAATGCGGGCTCCCCAAAGGAGTAGCGATTGGTGACCCTTGTGGGGTGTGAAAAGTGTATTTTAACAGGAGGTGTCCCTAGAAAAGTTGCACCGATAAAGGAAAATCCTATAATCGTGAATGTGTGACATCCTTTATGCCTAAATGGCAGGAGGCATGGTACACCTCCTGGTAATAGGGGGAGATTTTTAAAAAATGTAGATCGACGGGGAGCCTTGAGGTCCCCTATGGTGTCAGGTTGCATGCATGTTACCTTGTAGGTTTGAGGGAAGGGTATATATATATATATATATATATATATATCAATGCAATAAAATCACATACATAAAACAAAGTGAAAATGGAAAGGTTATTTTCCTTTTAGAATTAATCTATGTGATCAATCAAACAAAAAAATGGTTTCCGTTTGTGTTGTATGATAAAAAAATACTATGTACACCTAATCGTCCTTGCCACTCTTAAAGTGATGCAGTGGCATTAGAGTTTAGTCAGCAATGTGAAATATTGTTCATATGTTGTGATTGGATGGGTCTAAAATTCATTCACTAATGGGTGAAAATCAGTTTTACTAAGGGGATTGGATTCCTCAACAATTTGTTAAAATCTAGTCTGTAATAGATAGGCGTAAACTAGTATTTAGAGGAAGTTGAACATTTTTTATTCGTGTTAGTTTATTTAGGTTTAGTTGACGGAATCTAGAAAGACATGTCATAATTAGGATTTTTTTACGTTTGAATAATTCGACCCTCAGAAATAGGTCGATTACATTGTTAAAGGACTACAAACTGTAACCTTTGGAACAAAGGAAGGGGGATTTGGATGTAAAAGATTTGATTTGAGAGGGTTGGCCTCTGAATTAATAAAGTTGCAAAGTAATTTTTTACCTTTGTGTTCTTGGCAAGTTTCTCGGAGGTTTCACCTTCAAAATTCTATTGGATTTTTATAATTATGTGTGTTCAATTGAATGAAACTTGAAATTGTATTAAGCTCTGTGTGAAGAGGTTTTATTTCCTTCCGAAATTTCATTGATTATATATGTATGTTGAGTAGAATTTAGAGAAAACATACTATAATTTTATTATGTGGGAAAGGACTTGGAGAAGTCAAAGAACGTTGTTTCTTTGGTTACGATCGGAAACCTGTTGCTTGCTTGGAGGTTGACATTTGAAATCAACCATGTTTATCATTTACACAACAAAAACCAGTGAAAATTCTGTGTATTAAGTGTGATTTAAATAGATTTCGGTGAGTGTTTTTGTGGAAAGAAACCAACGGTATCGCATTGCTATTGAGACAAAGGCGGTTTTAAAATTTTGGAATGCGAGAAAGTAATATTGTGACACATCACAATATCAATACTGCCTATTTCGCATAAATTTTGAGCACTAATGTTTTGTGGGTGAAGTAATGTGATTATCGTTCGATTTGGTGGAGGATTGATCCGACAGTTTTCAGATCAACAAGCTGCGTGGGAGATAAGTAAGGTATGGATCAGTGTTTTAAGTTGATAAATGGTTGTTAATAGTTAAGGCCGAATATGTGGGCCCGAGAGTATTAAAATGTTGTTTAAAATATGTTAAATGTTATGCTCCCAAGAATAAAACTCAGTCACTCCAACGGTTTAAAGATCGTAATATTAAGATTTGGATATCTATTCCGAAGGTTTTGAAACATTGATTCATAGTATTTTAATACTATGTTCTAGAAAGTTTCATCTCTGTTTGAAAATCAAAGTATTATATTTTTGAGGGGTCTTAAACTTGGTTTTGAGAAGCTTGAATGATTTCAAGGATTTATAATATTTTCAAAAGGTTAATATTGTCTAAAGGGACCTTAAAGGGACTTTTAAGACTATTGTGGATTTCATTAATCAAATTTCACAAATTTGATGAATGAAACAAATCATAAGGAACCAGATCAAACTCCTTTGGAGTTAGAAACAATTGTACAAAGTGAAAAGGGCTCTCCTTAACGCATGCACCCACACTGCCATCATTGTAGTATCATGGTAGAATTCAGAGCATTTATCAGAGATTGAACAGACTTCTAAGAGTTAGAAGAAGAAATCCAGCATGGCGGTCCAAATTGGTAGAGGTGCTGCTGGTAGAAGAAGAGGTAGGCCAGTTGCGAATGCAGAGGTACTAGAAACTATGCAGCAGATCCAAGCAAGACTGGAAGCAATTGAAGTAGGACATCCAAGTGATCCTGAAGATGTTAGTGAACCAGAAGCTGAGGAAGAAGAAGACAATATTGAGTTTACCCTTGACATGAGATTCTTTAAATCAGTTTTAGGCACTACATCTAGGCCTAGACTTGAAATATCAGCTTTTGCAAGTGGATTTAATCCAGAGAGTTGATAGACTGGATTAATGAGATGAATAAATTCTTTGATTATGAAGATATGGGTGAAGACAAGAGAGTTAAATTTGCAGTGACAAGGTTGAAAGGACATGCAGCACTTTGGTGGGATGGAGTGCAAGCAGAGAGAAGGAGAGCTGGTAAGCAACCAATCAAGAATTGGAGCAGAATGGTGACAAAGTTGAAAGGTAAGTTTTTGCCTAGTGATTATAAGCTTTCATTATTTAGACAAATGTAGAATCTTAGACAAAGATTAATGACGGTGAAAGAATACACAGAAGAATTTTAGAAAGTGAGCATAAGAGCTGGACAGATCCAAGACACAGCAGAGAATATTTCCAGGTATGTAAATGGTCTCAGATTGGAGATTCAGGATGAGATAAGTATATTGTATCCTAAGACAGTAGAAGAGGCTTATCAAATGGCCTTAAAAGCTGAAGAAAAACTCCTGAGAAAGCAGTCTGCCAAAGGAAGAGGTACTTTTCGAGGAAAGGGAAGTCAAGGTAGTAGAGGAAGATCTACATCGCTAAGAGATGGAGCTAGAAGAAGCTCACCTCAGCATGCACACATAGAAGGTGATGCAAGTGGCAGAAGAAATTCCTACAGATGAAGAGGAGGCAGAGGCAGAGGAAGAGAAGTGAGATGTTACAAATGTAACAAATTGGGAAATAGAGCCTATGAGTGCCCAGAGAAAGAGAATGTGGGTACAAGTCAGAGAAATGCAATTGTTTCTCAGACTAAAGAAACATCAAAGTTGCCTAAAGCAGAGAGAGAAATTATGCCAGAGATGGGAGAATCTTTGGTTGTCAACAAGGTTTTGTTGAAACAAACAAAAGAAGTTTTTGAGCCAGCACAGAGGAAAAATTTGTTCAGAAGTGTATGCAAAGTTCAAGGGAAATACTGTCAGTTGGTCATTGATATTGGCAGCACAGACAACTTGGTCTCTACAGAGGTGATAGAGAAGTTGAACTTGAGGAAAAGGGAACATCCAACACCCTACAAGGTGTCATGGCTTCAGAAGGGTCATCAATTGATTGTGAAAGAGAAATGTGAAATAGAATTGCAGATGAGCAGCTACAAAGATAAAATAATGTGTGATGTGATGCCTATGGATGTGTGTCACATACTGTTTGGTAGACCTTGGTAGTATGACAGAGCAGCAATGCACGATGGTAAGAGGAACACCTACAAGTTTTTCAAGGATGGTATGTATCAAACATTGTTACCTATGGAAGAAGGAGATGCATCAAGCAAAAATTCTGATCCAAAGACTTTATTGTTGAGTGGGAAAGAATACTTGTAGCAGATTGAAGATGAAGAGGTAAATTTTGATTTAGTTTTCAAACCTAAGGTAGTATTTACTTCTACTAAAATTTTTGATTTTCCAATTGAAATTCAAGAAATGTTGGACAATTATTGTGATATTATTGTGGATGATTTTCCTGATGAGTTACCACCTATAAGAAGAATCAACCATCAGATAGTTTTGATCCCAGGATAAATCTTCCAAACAAAGCAGCTTAGAGAATGACTCCTACAGAAAATGAAGAAATCAGAAAACAAGTGCAGGAATTGGTTGACAAAGGTTTGATCAGAGAAAGTTTGAGTCCTTGTGCAGTACCTACAGTGTTGAGTCCGAAGAAGGATGGAGGTTGGAGAATGTGCACTGATTCAAGAGAAATCAACAAGATAAAAATCCGGTATATATTTCCTTTACCCATAATTGAAGATTTAATGGACTGTTTGAGTGGAGCAATATATTTTTCAAAACTAGATTTGAAAAGTGGGTATCATTAGATTAGGATAAGAGAAGGTGATGAATGGAAAACAACCTTTAAAAAAAATGAGGGATTGTACGAGTGGATGGTAATGCCCTTTGGTTTGTCAAATGCACCTAGTACTTTTATGAGGCTCATGAATGAAGTGTTAAAGGAATTTATTGGTAAATCTGCAATAGTATATCTGGATGATATATTAATTTACAACAAGACAAAGGAAGAGCACTTGAGGCATCTTAATTATGTCTTAAAGAAACTACATCAAGAGAAGTTGTTGATAAATCTAAAGAAGTATTCATTCATGAAAGAAAAATCTTGGTATCTTGGTTTTGTTGTTTCTGCTGAAGGGTTAAAGATGGATCCAGAAAAGGTAAAGGCAATTGTGGAGTGGCCTTCACCAAAAGGTGTTTTTGAGGTAAGAAGTTTCCATGGACTTGCTAGTTTTTATAGAAAATTCATAAGGAATTTCAGCAAGATTAATGCACCTATCATTGAAACCATAAAGAAGGACAAACAACCATTCAAGTGGACTGCTGAAGCTGAAAGGAATTTTTAGTTTTTGAAACAGAAAATAACTAAGAAACCTGTCTTAGTTTTGCCTGATTTTAACAAACCATTTCAAGTGAAGTGTGATGCAAGTGGAGAAGCTATTGGAGCTATCTTAAGTCAAGAAGATAGACCTATAGCATATTTCAGTGAGAATATGAATGACACAAGGAGAAAGTACTCTTCTTATGACAAAGAGTTTTATGCAATAGTAAAAGCATTGAAGAAGTGGAGGCATTATTTAATGTCTAAAGAATTTGTACTATATTCAGATAATCATGCTTTACAGTATATTATGCATCAGCCTAAATTGTATCAAAAACATGCTAAATGGGTTGAATATCTTCAAAGTTTTAACTTTTTTTTGAAGCACATAAGTGGCCAAGCAAATAAGGTAGTTGATGCCTTGAGTAGGAAGAACATTCTTGTTCAAGAAAGTCAAATTGAAGTGGTAGGTTTTGATTTTCTTAAAGAACTCTATAAAACAGATTTGGATTTTACAGAAGCATTAGAAGCATGTTGTAATCCTATTTTGATGGACAGAAGTCAGTGGTTAGATTATTTCTTGCAAGAGGGTTTATTTTTCAAAAGAAATCAATTGTGCATACCAAATTGTTCCATGAGAGAGAATTTAATTAGAGAGAAGCATAGTGGTGGAATTACTGGACATTTTGGTACTGATAAAACTTATGAGCAGTTGAGTCATTTTTATTATTGGCCAAAGATGAGATTTGAAGTGGAAAAGTTTGTGAAAAATTGTAAAATTTGTCAGTATGCAAAAGGGAGAAGCCAGAATGCAGGTTTGTACATTCCATTGCCTATTCTAGACAGACCTTGGGATATGGTAAGTATGGATTTTGTTCTAGGATTTCCTAAGACATAGAGAGGGAATGATGTAATTTGTGTTGTTGTTGACATATTTTCAAAAATGGCACATTTTATTCCATGTTATAAAACCAGTGATGCTACTCATGTTGCCAATTGGTTTTTCAAGGAGATTGTTAGATTACATGGGCTGCCTAAAAGTATTGTTTCTGATAGAGATACTAGGTTTGTTGGTAATTTTTGGAGGACATTGTGGAAAAATATTGGTACTAAACTGAGTTTCAGCTCATCTTATCACCCTCAGACTGATGGACAGACTGAAGTAGTGAACAGAAGTTTGGGTAATATTTTGAGAAGTCTTGCAAGAGAACATCCTAAGCAGTGGGATCATATTTTACCATAGGTAGAATATGCATACAATGATTCACCGAACAGAAGTATAGAATAGAGTCCATTCCATATTTTTTATGGGATGCACCCAAGAGGAGTATCTGAATTGAGGAACTTGGGAAAAGCATAAATGAGGAGTGTTGATGGAGAAGAGTTTGCTTTAGAGATACAAGTAATACATGAGTAGGTAAAACGACAGCTACAACACAACAGTATCAAGTACAAGAACAGAGCAGATTTGAGTAGAAGAGAAGTTAATTTTGAAGTTGGTGATCTGGTTTTGGCACACTTGAGGAAAGAAAGATTTCCAAAGAGACAATATAACAAACTGAAATTCAAAAAGATAGGACCATGCAGGATATTGAGAAAGTTTTTTGCAAATGCCTGTGAAATTGAATTGCTAGCTGACATTGGAATTTCTCCGATATTCAATGTTGTTGATTTGTACATATATGAAGATGGAGGCATTGATGAAAGACCAGAAGACAAAGAGCAGATTGATTGGTTAAAACAGTTACCTACAGCATAGCCATTACAACTAGATATGATCTTAGATAAGAAGGTGTTCAAGAAAACCAGAGGAAAAGAATATTTCCAACATTTAATCAAGTGGAAGGGTGAGCCAATTGAGGATGCTACCTAGATGACAGAAGTTATGTTATAGAAACTAGGCAATTCTATGGAGGAGCTCATGGACAGGAGCCCATGAAGAATTTGGTCCTTGGGAGTTTGATGTAGGGGCATTAGAGTTTAGTCAGCAATGTGAAATATTGTTCACATGTTGTGATTGGATGGGTCTAAATTTCATTCACTAATGGGTGAAAATTAGTTTTACTAAGGGGATTGGATTCCTTAACAATTTGTTAAAATCTAGTCTGTAATAGATAGGTTTGAACTAGTATTTAGAGGAAGTTCAACAATTTTGATTCGTGTCAGTTTATTTAGGTTTAGTTGATGGAATCTAGAAAGACACGTCATAATTAGGAGTTGTTTACGTTTTAATAATTCAACCCTCAGAAAGAGGTCAGTTACATTGTCAAAGTACTACAAAGTGTAACCTTTGGAACAGAGGAAGGGGGATTTGGATGTAGAATATTGGATTTGAGAGGGTTGGCCTCTGAATTAATAAAGTTGCAAAGTTATTGTTTACCTCTGTGTTCTTGGCAAGTTTCCCGGAGGTTTCACCTTTGAAATTCTAATGGATTTTTATAATTCTGTGTGTTCATTTGAATGCAACTTGAAATTTTATTAAGCTCTGTGTGAAGAGGTTTTATTTCCTTCCGAAATTTCATTGATTATATATGTATGTTGAGTATAATTGAGAGAAAATAGAGTATAATTTTATTATGTGGGAAAGGACTCGAAGAAATCAAAGAATGTTGTTTCTTTGGTTACGATCGGAAATATATTGCTTGCTTGGAGGTCGAAATTTGAAATAAACCATGTTTATCGTTTACGCAACATAAACCAGTGAAAATTATATGTATTAAGTGTGATTTAAACAGAGTTCGGTGAGCGGTTTTGTGGAAAGAAACCACCGGTATTGCATAGTTATTGAGCCAAAGGCGGTTTTAAACTTTTTGAATGGGAGAAAGTAATATTGTGACACATCACAATATCAATACTGCCTATTTCGCATAAATTTTGAGCACCAAGGTTCTGTGGGTGAAGTAATGCGATTATCGTTCGATTTGGTGGATGATTGATCCGACGGTTTGCAGATCAACAAGCTGCGTGGGAGATAAGTAAGGTATGGAACAACGTTTTAAGTTGATAAATGGTTGTTAATAGTTAAGGCCAAATATGTGGGCCTGAGATTATTAAAATGCTATTTAAAATATGTTAAATTTTATGCTCCCAAGAATAAAACCCAGTCACTCCAACAGTTTAAAGATCGTAATATTAAGGTTTGGATATTTATTTTGAAGGTTTTGAAACATTGATTCATAGTATTTTAATACTATGTTCCAGGAAGTTTCATCTCTGTTTGAAAATCAAAGTATTATATTTTTTAGGGGTCTTAAACTTGGTTTTAATGAGCTTGAATGATTTCAAGGATTTATAATATTTTCAAAAGGTTAATATTGTCTAAAGGGACCTTAAAGGGACTTTTAATACTATTGTGGATTTTATTAATCAAATTTCATAAATTTGATGAATGAAACAAATCATAAGGAACTAGATCAAACTCTTTCGGAGTTAGAAACAATTGTACAAAGTGAAAAGGGCTCTCCTTAATGCCTGCACCCACACTGCCATCATAAATTAATTGGGCCTTGTGGAGATATCTTTTGATGGGTCATGGGGAAACATTCTGAAATAACTCGTGATTCCTTCTAGAAGCTGAAGTATCAACCAAGGTAATGGAAATGAGGATCAAAAGTTTCTTGCATTGTCACTTATAGGGAAAGGATGCCATAGATTTTGGCCAAAAAATTGTTTTCTATCCCACGTGATCATTCGATTCTTTAGCTTTTTGGTTTTCAGTTACGAGTACCAAGTACTAGATGGGTCAGGTAGCCCCAAAGAGTTTCGCACACACTAAACCTAAAGCGAACCCCCTCTGAATCAGGTCTATTTTATGCTCTGGTATTCTTTTCCATGGGATTATTGAAGGATTTTAAGCACCGTAAAAGTCAAGTTATATTCTTCATAAATGTAACATGACCATGGTGGCTTATGGTATTCTTACCCCCAATGGTCCTAACCTGAACTATTAATTATTTTATGACTCCTGTGGGGAGAGTTAGTTGGTTCAAGTTATGGTTGCTTTTAGATGTTTGAATTTTCTTAGGGTGTGAAATGGTAAACAAAAGTAAGCTAAGTGCAAAAATCTCCATGAAACGGATTCCTTCTTATATGAGGCTTAAAACTGCTTTCTGTGTGGAAAAGTGAACATACAAAGTATGATAATATGCAGATATAATACGTCACTATATCCTTGTAATTACATTGAGTTTTGATTGTTCCTTGCATGAAAAGAGAAATGATGTGCGGATAATGGTTCGCTTACTCTTTTTTCCTATTACACTATGTGGAACTAAAGGGAGATGTGAAACTCAAGTGCTTTAAGAAAGTGTTCATATTCAAACCCAGGTTCGCCTAAAGGCGCAAGGGAAGCAAATATTACTTTATTTCTGTACTAACTCTTGGCCCTGGTCCCAAAACTAAAGAAAAGGAAAAGATATCCATTTAGTAACAAGATTTGTGGATGATGGGCCACTTAATCCTTTACTATTTAAACTATGTGGCTTGCAGAAAACTTTTAGCAAAATAGTTTGAAAATCATATGTGGAATTTGGCCACTTAATTTTTTCCCTAATTAATATATGTGTCTATTGCAAATACAAATAATCAATCATAATAATAAGTTAAACTAAAGTTATAATTTAGTTAAATTTTAGGACGTTTTTAATATGTATAATGCGAGATGTGCATTGGAGTCAGTGTTTTGATGTTTATCATAGAAGCACTTACCAACCCATATTAGATATGAAGAAATTACATGTCTTCCTCATATTAAAAATTAAATCAAATTTGTTTTATTTTAAATTATTTTATTTTTTTAATATAAAGTTGATATAAAATTAAGATGGAAATTGAAATATTTTTTGGCTAACAACAATTTTTTTTAGTTAATTATATATAATTTTTAATGTAAATATTATTTTATTATTTTTAAATGTAATATTATCTAACATCTCCTCTTAACTAAATTATAGAATATCTTTCAACATAAACCAAAAAAAAAACTACTCATAAATATAAAATTAACAATAATTAATATAACGAATTTTTTCACGTTCATGGGTGCACGAGCTACACGAGGTAAAGTGACGGAGATGAGGACATTGATATGGTCCCTTGGAACCCTCAAGAACCAACCCTAATGTTAATGCAGTAACATTAAGGTAAGGATCCCAAAGAAGAAGTAACAAGGAAGGAAGATTGTAAGTAACAATGAAGGAAGATTGTATTCTAGTGAATTAGATGTTGTATCAATGCTGGTAGAAGTAAAGGTAAGATATTAATTTCAATATTGTTTAAAAAATATGATATTTATTTATTATTATTTATTATTATATATATATAGTTAGTGTGTTTAAATAACTTCATTAAGTTTATAGAAAAGTTTATTTTGAAATAAGGGTTTTTTTTAATCAATTAAAGTTATTTTATGTGGTTAGGTAAATTATTTCTTTTGTCAGTTTCAATTTTTTTGCAGGTGACATGAAGATGAAAATTATTGTTGCAATGGTTGTGTGTTTGTGAATATTGGTGTATTGATTTTCACTCTAGAGAAAATGATTTCTCTTGAAAAAAATCCAAAATTTTAATTTATTTACTAATAATTATTATATGAATTATAAGAGTTTAATCTCCATAGAATATTTTAAAATATTCTTAATAATAGCCACAAAGCAAAAATTAAGATTTCTATAAAAAACACTTATGTTATTTTTGCCTTTTTAAATAAATTGATTAATTAAACAAAATGTCATATGAACAAGTGCCATATGAAATGAGTTATGATTTTTTGGACATTTGGTATTGATAAGTCATAGTATTGACCTATGGTATAGTAAAAAACGTATATTTACAAATTTAAGTCTCCATGGTGAATATTTGTGTTATATATATATATATATATATATATATATATCAACAATTTCTATTAGTAAAATTAAAAGATACATCGTAATGAGGTACGTATCATAGAACGATGGGCCCTATTCCGACAAGAATTGTTGGCCCAGAGATAGAAGTAAAACCAGATTACAAACAAACCAAGAGAATAAGATAACTAGAAGTTGATAATCCAGAAAGACCAAAACTCCCTTGAACATGGAAATAACCAATTTTTGTCACCGATCAGGAGAAAGGGCCACAATTGGGCCTTCTTTCCCATTTCCAGGAGATGAAGGTGGGAAAAAATAATCATGATCATGAGCTTCCATATGCTCCATTCATAGTTCCAATCGCGCTATACTATCTTGAATCGTTTTTTTACCCGTGACACAATGAAGCCATCCTATCCATAATGTGCAATTGGTTCTATTGCAAATCATCCATAAACCCGATGATCGTGTTCCTATATTCGTACCTAACCTTAGCCATATGATCCAAATTCACTAAAATCTATTGAAGGTGTTCATCTAGAGAGTCGAAGGGAGGAGGCATCTCATTTTTGATGGGAGAGCGTGCAACAAGTTGATCAACCTCCTTGCCCAAGTGAAGATTCACTTCGTGATGAACAACCTCGTGGCCCCTTGGACATAAACCTTGACAATCTCTACCACGTTTCCATAATATTGAGCTAAGGAATCCCCAATTATGCCACCTACCCAAAAAATGTCACTCCTAGTGCACCTCCAACACAACCACAAAAACTATGTTCCCAGCACTCCCTAAGTCCTGCGCCCAAAGGAAAGGTTGAAATTCCTTTACCTCACTTTCTATTGTTAGAGGGAAAGAAAATCTCTAGAACAAACTTTCAGCTCTCCCTGCCATTGGAAGCGTCATAAGGAAAACCAACCTCAAAACAAAAAAAACACACCACGCCCCAATTTTTTCACCCAAATTCTTGCCCAGGGAGCTAAACCCCCGGGACCCTCTCCAATTCTCAACATGAAGCTTCCTGGTAAAGACCTAGAAAAACTTGATTGGGGAACCTAATAGATGTACATTCAAACACAAAAAACAAGAAAACCATCTCTTGAATGAAAGGTGTTTATCACTTACCAAAATAGAAGAAATCGTAAAATATCCCCAATTGCTCGACCTACCACCTTCCCCTAGCCTTTGGCAGTCCACCCAAGCAAATAAACTATCACTGGTCTCAAGAGGTCACCACCTTAGACTTGGATCCCACACCTTATCACATTGTGCATCCCAATTTACACTATCAGTTACTTCAACACCAACTAAGATCCCTCAACCATTTTTCTCATCTTGGTGGGAAAGGAATAACACAACTAGAATTCCACCCTGCAATAAATAACGCTTAATAACTACCACCGGCACTAGCCCCATAACCCTCAACAAACAACATAACACATTGTCAAACACTCTCCTTGATATAACCCTCCAATTTTCTAGAAACATTGTCATAACCATGACAAGTGACGCATGCATGGCACATTGCATTAAACCAAGTGGCACGTGGGTGAAGGTGACAAGGCCCCCACCGATCTCATCCTATAGCTAGTTGTCACCACCATCAGGGATTTCTTATCATTCTCTATAATGCTTGATATTTTATCTAAGTCTTCCTAATTCATAAGGGGTGGCCACAAGCAGGCTAGATCTGTGTTTGACTCCTTGATCCCATATTTAGCCAGCCATTTTGTCACCTTGTTCCCTAATTTCCTCATGTAGGATGTGATAGCACAAGGGAAAGAGAGTAGCGTACACCATCCTCGTGTGACCAAGAGTTCCAATCGTTCTTTGTTGAAAAATCTTGCCATCGAAGTATCATTGATAAGTCTCTGGTAAATAGTGACCATGAGTTGTGAATCTCTTGTGATTTGGATGATAGATATGCCTAGTATTTGTGTGAACCCCAACCCATTCTTCAAATCCACAAATTTAGAAACATTATTAGTAGTATGACCACAAGAACTAGAAAAACAACCTAAAGAGTTATGCTTATCATCCCTAACTAGGCCCCCAAATCCGGCCATGCCTGGGTTACCCTTGGATGACAATGGAGCTTTAATATGCATCTTCACCTAGGGTCCCATAATTTATTTTGATATACCCAACTTCTTTAGGATTAACACCTCCTCCCCTCCATCTTTCCATTCTTTTGTGTCCCATTTATTTTCAAGGATTGACTCCGTTACATTTTGTATGTAGGCTTGCCATACCATATGAGGTGAAGATGTTTGATTTTTAAAAATAATCATGTTTCTTTCTTTCTATAAATTTCATAGCAAAAATCCGACTACAAGGATCCAAGCTTGATTAACCACGAGGTTTTTGAATACAGAGCCTCTCCAAGATTCAATAGTCTCCCAAAGACTATTAGGCATACAGTCCAAATAGCCAAATGTAATCATAACCTGGTTCCATAATTCCTCTGCTACTTCACAAGTATTCAGTAAATGATCCATTTCCTCTTCATGATGTTGCCATAAACGGCACCATGTTGGTCCAGTGAAACCCTTTCGCTAGAGATGATCCCAAGTCAGTTTTCTTCTAAACCTAATGAGCCAAATGAAATGAGGTATATTTGGCCATAGGTTGGTATACCAACCCTTCCTCCAAATCGGTTATTTTGGGATCGATGAATGGACAACAGTTAACCCATAGTCCTCATTTATTGTGAATATAACCCAAGATCTGTATTCTCGTGTCAATATTTCCTTATATTTGGTTACCTATAATAATAATAATTTAAAATAAAACGATATTTTAGTTAATTTTAATAATAATAAAAAAATCCTTGTGGTGTGATATGTATCATGAAGTAATCATGTTCATGTTATCATGAATTGATGTTTATCAATGTTTATCAACCAGTTGATTTATATGGTTGTGCTAGTTACGCCTATAAGTATGTATATTTTGCAATAGTGGTTTCCATATTTTAATTTTTTTATCAATAATTATTAGGTGCTCAGTAGATTTTAACCTCCATGAAATATT
>JAXQQM020075270.1:0-135305 GCA_034641835.2 Pinus albicaulis
GTTGAGTCCCAAACTTGAATCTTTCTTATACACCTTTCTAGACCTTTTTCATTCACTTGGACCTTCTAAGTCATCAATATCATTGCATATTAATTGTAAAAGAGCATTTAAAACGGTTTTTAACTATGTTTTGTGTCTGTTGTTTGAATTAGATTTTTGCTCATTAAGCTGCGGAATCTTGTCACTTTCCGCAGCTGCTGCAACTTTCTGCAGCCATTTTGTTAAAGTCTATATTGCAGGTGTCTTCAGGCAAATCGAGCCACATGGGCAAGTTAGAAATGACATGGACAGGGATCGTGTCCTATTGGCTCAGTCGAATTCACCTAAGAAGGCTGTGGTCAAAGGTAGCCAAGTGGTGGTCAACCGAAGAGTCCCACGGTGACAGAACTCTGTTTCTCATCACGTGAAGATTTGCGTGGCCATTTCTAAATCACAGGAGACACATCAACACCTGTAAACGGCTCCATAAGCCGAATCCAACAGCCACTATCCATAGATTTAATCCTCACGACGGCCATAATGCTAGATCTCTAGACGTGGTGGTTCACGTGTCTTCTATCAGCGCAGACTTTAGGGAATTAGTTATGTCACCCTCTGTTATAAATAATGCGTTCTCATACGCATAATAGTTAGCTCTGTAATGTAATTGTGTCGCCATTGTGCTGTGACATTATTTCTCTGTTATGACCGCATTTTAAATATATGAGAAGACTCTGTTCATAAGCGTAATTCGTATTTGATAGCTGT
Source organism: Pinus albicaulis (assembly GCA_034641835.2). NCBI lineage: Eukaryota > Viridiplantae > Streptophyta > Pinopsida > Pinales > Pinaceae > Pinus > Pinus albicaulis. The sequence continues at coordinate 748 of JAXQQM020075270.1, forward strand.
TTCCCGAGGATTGTGCAGAGGGCCCATGCACACGCCGAGGTTTTGTGTATTAATGTATAGTTTCATGCTTCATTTTTTTTCTTATGTTCATTGTGCCATAGTCACTCACATGTATATATACATTACATCTTTCATGGTATTTACGTTTCATCTTTGTCCATAATCTTTCATGCTTTACATTTTACTTCTGTTCATAATCTTTCATGCTTTATATTGTTGTTAACTGATCAGTGTTTCTGTTCCAGATTACAATAGACAGCCCGGGCATTTGCACATAGTTTTTGTAATGATTAATGACATGGAATTAATTTTGTCCTCCTGCTGATTTATTTTTCTTAGTTTTTAATTCCAGCATTGTTTTATTCATTTCAGTTTTGTACATTTGTTTTACTAGTTAGATTAGATATTAAATTGCTCATGTCATTATCAGTTACTTTCGAAAGCCATAGCGAGACTAATGGTGAGGGATTGAATTATGAATGTGTAGTTTGATATTAGTTTATTTTTCTGCAAGTTAGATATTAAATTGCTCATGTCATTATCAGTTACCTCCGAAATCCATAGTGAGACTAATGGTGAGGGATTGAATTATGAATGTGTAGTTTGATATTAGTTCATTTTCTTTCTGCAAATTAGATATCAGATTGCTCAAGTTGTTTATGATTACCTCCGAAAGCCATAGCGAGACTAATGGTGAGGGGTCAGAATATGAATTGATGTAATTTGATTTTAGCTTTACTCTACTTGCAAATATTTGGATTTCTTTGAGTACAGTTTCTTTTGTGTTTACACAGCAGTAAGGGTAATGGTTTCATGATCAATAGTTCACTGTTTGTTTGACTAGTATAGTGGTACATTTTCATTTTCTTTTAGGAATTAGTTTTGTCATTGTATATTTCAAAATCCATTTGAAGTTTGAAGTTTGGGAAATCATTATAAAGGACGTCATTGCCTTGAACATTTATATCCATACTTGTCTTTTAGAATTTCCATCTCACATTAGGAAACCAACCAAGATAAAATAAAAATAAAAATAAATCATGAAAAACGACAAAAAGTAAGAGATAGGTTATCTTGCACATATAGTGCGCCACACTTCGTCAGCTTACGAATCTCGGATTGACAAATTAATGTAGCAATTTAGGACACACTAAATTGACCAAACATTTTGGCGCCATTGCCGGGGAAGTGTAACTAGGTAGCCAATTTCTTTATAAAAAAAAACAATAAAAAGAAGGGAAAACTTGATAACTTCTTGAAGTATGCTCTCCTCTTGCACCTAGTGTGATCTGGAGGATCAGAAAAGAGAGTTATTGGTTTGATAATTTCTTAAGTATGCTCTCTTCTTGCACCTAGTGTGACCTGGAAGATCAGAAAGAGAATTATTAGCCCAACTTAAAAAAAAATAATAAAAATGACATGCATAGAGCAAGAGATTCTAGGGGAAGGTTTATAGCTAGAGCCAAGAGTTCGATTTTCACAACTCCATCTTCTTCAAGGCATAGACAAGATTCACCACCATCTACCCCTAGCCTTAAGATTCTTGGAATTCAAGGAGCAGCTGAATTAGAGGATTCTCCTACACCACCTAACAAATCTCATTTAGAAAAGGATCCTTTCTTTACTTCTACAGGAGAGTATATTGTAATCAAAGAAGTAGAATCACCTGAAGAAGAAAAGGAAAAGACTCCCTCTCATCCTCCCTTGATAGAAGAACCAGAGGACTTTGAGGAATCTAAAGAAACTATCATGGCAGAGGAAATAATAGATGGATTCAGAGGTAGAGGTAGAGGTAGAGGAGGAGGAAACAACGGAGACAACAATGGTGAAGGTAATAATGGAAGAAATAGGGAAGGAGACAACTTGTTTGGATTCCCTATAGTTGATGAGGAAACTCATACAACGATGAAAAACATCTCACCATCTGTGCTCCCCAACTTTTATGGATTGCGAAGTGAGGATCCTGAAACATTTCTGTTTGAGTTTGAAGTCGTGTGCCGAACCTATGACTATATGGAAGACTCTCAAAAACTAAAATTGTTTCCTTCAACATTGAAGGGAGCCGCTTTGAAATGGTTCATGGGATTAGCCACCCAATCTATTAGGACTTGGAATGACATGAAACAAACATTTTGGATAGATACTTGGACTATTGCATGCCCACCAATCACAAGGATGAGGTATTCAAAATGGTGCAAAAAGAAGATGAAAATCTGGAGGATTTACTTGAAAGATTTCAATACAACTTAAAAAGAGTAAAGATGAGCAACTTAGATGATGAAACTTTTAAATCCCTTATATTAAAAGCCATCAGAGATGAATGGATAGATATTTTAAACATGATGGGGAAAGGAGACATTTCTCAACTTCCACTTCGTGACATAACAGAACTATGTGTCCATCTCTCAAGAGGAAAATCTAAAACAGGAAAAGGGCCTAGGGATCCTTCTCTTATCAGGGCTAACAAATCTGCAACTGGATCAGTAAGTAGGGCAGAGATTGGAAATATGCTTGACGAATTCAAAACTGATATCTTAGGGAGCCTTAGTGAACAACTAGACACCCTTAAGATCCAAAACAAGCAGAAAGCAGAAACAGATGCTCTAGCCATCTTTTGTCCAAAATGTAGGAAGAAACATGCTTTAAGGGAATTTCCCTTGGATGCAAAAGTTGTAGAAACATGTATGATTTTCTCAGAGAATCATGAGATCAAGGATTGTCCTTCAATTCCTGGACTCAAAGCTGTTTTTCAAGAAGACCCAAATTCAGTAGAATCTCTCTGTTTTGTCGCAAGGAGACCTTGGCAGGGACAACAAACTCAAGGGTTTAACAACCCTATGAATCTTTAAACCCCACCAAATTTGAATCCTTGGCAACAACCTTGGCCCCAACATCAAAATTCATATCAGCCATGGGTACAAGGGATGCAAAATCCTTATGGGAGATTTGCTCAATTTTATCAATATCCTCCATATTTTCAAAATCAACAAGCTCCACAACTTCCAAACCCAAATCCACAACTTTCATTGCCATTTCCACATCAACAACCTTCTCAACAAAATCCAAATCCTCAACTCATGCTTCCATACCAACAAAAGACAAATCAACTTCCAGCTCAGCCATTGCCAAATCCTAACAATAAAAATCCTCATAATACTTACATGATAGAAGGACAAAAATTTCCTACCTATATTATTGTTCCTCTCAATGATGTACAACTCAGGTCTGGTATAGTTTTAGAAAAACCTTCTATAGATGTCCAAGAGCAAGATACTTTTGAGGAGGATTCTCTTAAAGCCAATAAGGGTTCTAACGAAGCATCTCTTCAAAACTCAAACATTCAAAAAGAGAAATAAAAGTTAACCCCCACAACTCCTTTTCCTGAAAGACTACAAATTGATAAGGGGGTAGAAAAACAAATCTTGTTGCCTAACTATGATTTTCTAGATGAATTAAAAAATGTTTGTATCAAGATTCCCTTGCTACAAGCCATTCGAGAGATTCCTATTCTAGCAAAAACAATAAAGGAGTTGAGTTTCAAAAGACCAGGAAGGAAACTAAAAGACACAAGAAGAATCCACCTGGTAGGAAAAATTGCAGATATCATGATGGGAAAAACTACCATGCAGAAGTATGTAGATCCAGGAAGTCCAATTGTCAAGACACATATAAATGGGATAGAAATTCCAAACACATTGATTGACTTAGGGGCTGCTATCAACATTATGAGTAGACAGACTATGGACCAGCTTAAACTTCCTAACCTTCTTTTTACACCTAGTTTACTGCAACTTGCAGATCGATCAATTATTAAACCAGATGGTGTATTAGAAGATATTTCAGTCTTCTTAGATTCTTGGGAATATCCAGTAGATTTTATGATTTTGACTCCCAAGAGTAATCTAGGAGGGCACCCACTTATCTTAGGAAGACCTTGGCTAGCCACAGCTGATGCTTTTATTAGTTGTAGATCTGGGGACATGTACATCTCTAATGGTAATTCGACAAAGAAATTCAATTTGTATCCTCCAGCAAAAGCAATCACAGAAGTAGGAGACAATGAATGGGTTGATGATGAGGATATTATACAACCTATCTTTACCATTTCTGAAATCAGTGAGGATAGTCAAATTCTGAACACATTAGAAAATTTTGAGACATCTTCAGAATATGACCCCACACAATTTCAGTTGGAATCTAACATTGAATATTTATCATCAAGACAAATGTCTTTTTACTCTATGGAAGAGTTTGGTAGTTCTACCATTGAGATTTTTCCAGAAAAAACATTGAATATCAACAAAAATTTGGAAAAGTCACAACAGGAAGAACTAATCTTGCAAAAACATTCTACTGCATTTGCATGGGAGTATACTGATATGAAAGGTATTGATCCTAAGACCTGCATTCATCATATCTATATTGAGGGAAACAGTAGACCAATCAGACAACCTCAAAGAAGGATGAATCCAAATCTTAGGGAGATAGTGAAAGAAGAGCTCCAAAAACTACTCAATGTAAACTTCATTTATCCAATTTCAGATAGCCGATGGGTTTCTCCTTTGGTTATAGCACCTAAAAATAATGGTAAATAGAGGGTATGCATTTATTACAGGGAACTGAACAAAGCAACTTTAAAGGATCACTTTCCTTTGCCCTTTATTGATCAGGTATTAGATACATTAGCAGGCAAAAAGTACTTTTCATTTTTGGATGGTTTTAGTGGCTATAATCAAATTCAGGTAGCACCTAAAGATCAAGATAAGACCACATTTACCTGTCCATGGGGGAATTTTTCCTATCGAGTGCTTCCTTTTGGGTTATGTAATGCACCCGCAACATTCCAAAGAGCGGTACTAGGAATTTTTTCTGATCTAATCCATGATTGTGTAGAGGTTTATATGGATGATTTTACAGTTTATGGTAATTCATTTGAAGAGGCATTAGAAAATTTGGAAAAAGTTCTTATAAGATGTAAAGAAACAAACCTTTCATTAAGTCATGAAAAATGCTTTATGATGTTTACTGAAGGTATTGTTTTGGGGCATCATATTTCAAGAGATGGGATTAAGGTTGATAGATCAAAAGTTGAAGTCATCTCCAAGTTGCCTATTCCAAATTGTCAAAGAGATGTTAGAAGTTTTCTAGGATTTACCGGATACTATAGAAGATTTATAGAAAACTTCACTAAAATAGCATCTCCACTCTTCAAATTGCTTACAAAAGACTGTGAATTTAAATGGGATCCTGATTGTCGATCAGCTTTTGAAACTTTGAAAACAAGAATATCTGAAGCACCTATCTTGAGAGGACCAAATTGGAAACTTCCTTTCCATATTTCTACAGATGCTTCAGATACAGCTCTGGGAGCTGTGTTGGGTCAAAAAGATTTAGTCCCTTATGCCATTTATTATACCAGTAAAAATTTGACTCCCACAGAGTTGAAATATACTGTGACTGAAAAAGAGTTTTTAGCTGTTGTTCATGCAATCAATAAGTTTAGACATTATATAACAGGCTATGAAACTTTTATTCATACTGATCATTCTGTGATTAGATATCTAATGAAAAAACCTGTTACTAATGGCAGAGTGACAAGATGGCTCCTACTTTTGCAGGAATTCAATATTACTGTGTTGGATAGACCAGGGAAACAAAATACAGTAGCTGATTTCTTGTCTAGGATTCAGAATACTAAAGAAGATTCTCCTGTAGAGGATAAGTTTCCTGATGAATACTTGTTTGCAGTAACTATTAAGACTCCTTGGTATGCGGATATTGCTAACTATTTGGTTACAGGAAAACTGCCTTCACATTTATTTCCAAGTGAAAAACGAAAAATTATTCAGGAGAGTTCAAAATATTCATGGATTTCTAACGAATTGTTTAAAACAGGGCCAGATCTTGTGATCGGAAGATGTGTCAGGGAAGATGAAATGCCTGATATTCTTAAGGCATGTCATGATGAACCATGCGGCGGACACTTTGCAGACAAAAGGACGGCCTATAAAATCCTCTCTTTAGGATATTATTGGCCTTCCCTCTTCAAATATGCAAAACAATATGTCAAAAGGTGTGACAGCTGCCAAAGTGTAGGGAAACCTACCCTTTCAAATGAAATGCCATTGCAAACACAGGTACTCATTGAACCCTTTGAAAAATGGGCTTTAGATTTCATTGGACCTATTAATCCACCATCTAAGCAAAAGAAGTATATCTTGGTTTGTACTGATTATGTTACTAAATGGGTAGAAGCCAAAGCATTAGTATCTGCTACTGAAAATTCAGTTGTTCATTTTCTTTATGAGGATATTTTTACTCGCTTTGGTGTTCTAAGAGAAATTGTGACAGATCAAGGAAGCCAATTCACATCCAACCTGGTGGAGAAGCTGATGGAAGAATACAAAATCAAGCATAGAAGATCTACTCCTTACCATCCACAAGCAAATGGTCAAGTGGAGTCTACCAACAAAGTTCTCGAAAGTATCATCACCAAAGCTGTTCATCTACATAGAAGAGATTGGGCAGAAAGGCTTCCTGAAGCCTTGTGGGCCTACAGAACTACATGGAGAAATACAACAGGACATTCTCCCTATGAACTTGTTTATGGGAAAGAAGTCCTGCTTCCCATTGAGTTCCAAGTCAAGACCTTCAAGATAGCAGTTCAGTTGGGGATGGATTTATCAGAAGCTCAAAAGCATAGAATGGAGCAGTTGAATGAGCTAGATGAGATCAGACAAGAGGCAATTCTAAGAACTGATCTAGTTCAATATCAGAGAGCTAAATGGCATGACAAATACATCAAAGAAAAGAAGTTTCAAGAAGGAGATTGGGCATTGTTATTTGATTCCAAGTTTAAAGATTTTAAAGGAAAATTTCAGACTCATTGGCTTGGGCCATATGAGATTGACAAGATCTTTAGCAATGGAGCGGTAAGAATCAAGACCATTGATGAATTTCAAACTCCTCTTATTGTGAATGGCCACAGATTAAAAGTATATCATAAGCCACTCTCAAAAGAGGAATTTGTCAAAATGTTTCAAGAAAATTCTGCAATCAGGCTGGTACAGAAGAATTCTTCTTCTCCACCAGCCTAGCCTTTGTTCTTTTTAGTTAAAAAAAATAATAATAATAAAAAAAAAAAAAAAAATTAAAATTAAAAAAAAAAATTGTATAAGCCTGAAAATCAATCATTGATTGGCAGTCTTATACAGAAAATGTAGGGTGAAAATCAGGAACACCTGACACCCTATATTTTCCAAAAAATAAAAATAAAAAAATCTCTCTTTCATTTCACAAGTTTTGTGACCACCCACTCCATTCCATTCCACTTCATTTCACTCCACTTCATTCCATTTCACTTCATTTTATCTATTTCATTTCATTTCACCAATAAAATTTTCTTTCATGACCATTTTCATTCAGTCAGATATCATCCATCTATTTCCATTCACCCAAATAATAGTTGTGTCAGTTTCCGCAGCTGACACCTGTTTCCGCAGCTGACACCAGTTTTCGCAGCCGGAAGCAGATTCTGCAGCTACCCACTCTGTTTTTCAAAAAAATTGTACAGCCAGATGTTAGTTCAACAATCATGAAATCAAATGCAGGTATGAAGACATATTATGAAGACATGGAGCATTCAAAGACATCAATGAGGAGCAACTGATTGAAGGCCAATGAAAAATGGCAAGATTTCCAAGGTATGAGTAAAAATTTATTTCAAATGGCATTCAAGCACATTTTTACATAGTTATAAACCATAGCTCCATTATATGCAATGATTGCGTTGATAAATACATAGACATCCCACGATCTCTATACGATTCCCCCACAATCCTTACTTTCATTTCTAAACAGCCTCATAATCAAGCCTCCGGTCTTCATTAGTGTTCAGCTATACGTTGATACTACACTTGTAGTTAAGAAACATAGTTGATTTGAATAAAAATTCTTTCATCCGCATAAAGTCCGTAGCCGTTTCATAAACGTGCTTGCATTTACACTGCAGCCACCCAATTTTAAATACTACTAGATGTGTTCTACTCCTTCTACTTTTCTATTGATCTCACAGCTGCATTTTCACCATGCTCACGTAACCCTTCTCTGTTCCGCTTCACCCCATTTTTTTCTCTGTTACGCTACATTTCGTATACCTATTCTCTGATATTCGCTTACAATCACTGGTATCCTTCATAATTTGTGCTCATTTTCGCTCATTCAGTCATCTTACCTCCGTTAAACCCTCCTCACGTAGACGAGTTTTAAAGAGTAGAAGGAAGGATGGGTCAGTTGTTGAGGACCGAACCAGAGGGATCAAAATTCATGGAAGTATACCCGCAAGTCAAACATATATTGAAAAAGGAAAAATGGATTTGGTTTATTCAAAAGCTTAGAGAATACCATAAAGAGGTGACAAAATCTTTTGCAAGGTCTTTCAATGGTCTAGAGGTAGAAATTGGGGACCTCAAATTTACGGTGAATGAGGCATCCATAACAGCTGCTACAGGACTCCCTCAAGAAGGTGAACGCTGGTTCAAGAACAAGAACATTAGTGATGAAGCCTGGAGAGTGATCCTACATAACCTAGGTATGGATGTAACTATTTTTAAAAAGGGAATTCCTGTTCATGCTTTGAAAGAAGAGTGGGCCAATCTACTGTTGGTCATTCAAAATTTTATCACCTGTGAGGGACATTTTGGATCAATGTATATGTATCATACCCCATTGTTGATGAATTTTCTAGACAAACAGACCCTCAATCTGCCATAATTTTTATTAAATAGTTTGAAAAAGATGTTTGTAGCCATCCAAAATCATCTGGGGGATGTAGAACCACATTTGTATCACCATGGTCTTGTGAAAATTTTGATTGAAAAATAGTTAAAAGAGAAAAAGGACACATGGGAACAGGTTTTAATTAGGAATTTCTTTGAAGAACTCCAAGAAATTCCTGAAGGCAGTACACCAAAAAGAAGGATAACAAGTGATAAAACTCAAAGTACTCCTACTAACACAGTTGAAAGAACTAGTAAAGAGGAAAGACTGTCTAAAAGGAAGAAGGAAAAGACTGAAGAGAGAAAAAGAATTGAGGCTGTGAATCAAACCCCTTCTTCAGAAGAAGACCATCAAATATTGTCTGAGAGACTAGTTCACCTTCAGGAACAGTCAGCTATGGCCAAAAAGAGAGGAAAAGAAAAACAAAAGGAAAAATACAGGCTTAAAGGAAAGTGGAGGAAAGTACAAACAAAAGGACCCCATTTTATTGATTTGGGAGAAGGAACACCTGAACAAACTCCAGTTGGCCATAGTCCATCTCATTCTTAGTCAGACATTGAACATATTCCATCTCATTCTCAGCTAGATGTTGAACATAGTCCACCGCATTCTCAGTCAAATGTTGAAACTAGTCCTCAAGATGTTGACATGTGTCCTTTTCAACCAGATTTTGAAGACAATTCTCCTCCACAGTATTTTGGGGACAGCCCAAGAAAAACGACACCTTAGATAGATCCAAAGTAGCAAGAGTTGTACGATTACATAGAATCCTTAGAATGAACAGCCACGGGTCCCAGCACCTCATCCACTCAGCCTCACACAGCACAAGAAGCTCTATTCCAATCATTGAAACAAGAAGTCTTTGAGTTGGAGGTTTTAAATAGAGACATTAAAAATGAAAGTGAGGCATTAAAGGAACAAAAAAAAATTGGACAAGATCATTCATGACAATACCATGCTACATCTGGGACTGTAGCAGAAAAAGAACAGGAAATTGAAGAAGAAATGCCAGAAGATAAGTAGACCACTGATTAATCTTAAATTCAGATGCTTAATGAAGAAGCCCGGGATGTTAGCAGCACCAAGGAAGAGGAGAAGAGGATTGGATGTACTGGCAGAGGTATCAAGGCATATGAATTGAAGAAGGATTATCAAAATTTTGGTTGCATGAGGACATGCAACACCTTCACATTGGGGGTATGTTGAGTCCCAAACTTGCATCTTTCTTATACACCTTTCTAGACCTTTTCCATTCACCTGGACCTTCTAAGTCATCAATATCATTGCATGTTAATTATAAAAGAGAATTTAAAATGGTTTTTAACTATGTTTTGTGTCTACTGTTTGAATTAGATTTTTGCTCAATAAGCTGCAGAATCTTGTCACTTTCCGCAGCTGCTGCAACTTTCCGCAGCCATTTTGTTAAAGTCTATATTGCAGGTGTCTTGAAGAAAATCGAGCCACATGGGCAAGTTGGAAATGACATGGACATGGATCGATTCCTATTAGCTCAGTCGAATTCACCTAAGAAGGCTGTGGTCAAAGGTAGCCAAGTGGTGGTCAACCGAAGAGTCCCACGGTGACAGAACTCTGTTTTTCACCACGTGAAGATTTGTGTGGCCGTTTCTAAATCACGGGAGACATATCAACACCTGTAAATGGTTCCATAAGCCGAATCCAATGACCAAATCTCCATAGATTTAATCTTCATGGCAGCCATGATGCTAGATTTCTGGACGTGGTGGTTCACGTGTATTGTATCAGCGCAGAATGTAGGAAATCAGTTATGAAATTCTCTATTATAAATAATGCGTTCTCATACGCATGATAGTAAGCTCTGTAATGTAATTGTGTTGCCACTATGCTGTGACACTATTTCTCTGTTATGACCGCATTTTGAATATATAAGAAGACTTTGTTCATAAGCACAATCCGTGTTTGATAGTTGCTTCCTGAGGATTGTGCAGAGGGCCCCTGCACACGCCGAGGTTTTGTGTATTACTGTATAGTTTCATGCCTCATTTCCTTACATTCATTGTGCCATAGTCATTCACGTGTATATATATATTACATCTTTCATGGTATTTACGTTTCATCTTTGTCCATAATCTTTCATGCTTTACGTTTTACTTCTGTCCATAATCTTTCATGCTTTATATTGTTGTTAACTGATCAGTGTCTTTGTTCTAGATTACAGTAGGCAGCCCGGGCATTTGCATATAGTTTTATGATGACTAATGACATGGAATCACTCTTGTCCTTTTGCTGATTTATTTTTCTTAGCTTTTCATTCCAGCACTATTTTATTTATTTCAGTTTTGTACATTTGCATTAACCAGTTAGATTAAATATTAAATTGCTCATGTCATTATCAGTTACCTCCGAAAGCCATAGCGAGACTAATGGTGAGGGATTGAAGTATGAGTGTGTAGTTTGATATTAGTTTATTTTATATGATTAGATATTAAATTGCTCATGACATTTTCAGTTACCTCCGAAAGCCACAGCTGGACTGATGGTGAGGGATTGAAGTATGAGTGTGTAGTTTGATATTAGTTTATTTTATGCAAGTTAGATATATTAAATTGCTCATGTCATTTTCAGTTACCTCTGAAAGCCACAGCTGGACTGATGGTGAGGGATTGAAGTATGAGTGTGTAGTTTGATATTAGTTCATTTTCTTTCTGCAAATTAGATATCAGATTGCTCAAGTTGTTTATGATTACCTCCGAAAGCCATAGCGAGACTAATGGTGAGGGGTCAGAATATGAATTGATGTATTTTGATTTTAGCTTTACTTTACTTGCAAATCTTTAGATTTCTTTGAGTACAGTTTCTTTTGTGTTTACACAGCAGTAAGGGTAATGGTTTCATGATCAATAGTTCATTGTTTGTTTGACTAGTATAGTGGTACATTTTCATTTTCCTTTAGGAATTAGTTTTGTCATTGTATATTTCAAAATCCATTTGAAGTTTGAAGTTTGGGAAATCATTATAAAGGACATCATTGCCTTGAACATTTATATCCATACTTGTCTTTTAGAATTTCCATCTCACATTAGGAAACCAACCAAGATAAAATAAAAATAAAAAAATCATCAAAAACGACAAAAAAGTAAGAGATAGGTTATCTTGCACATATAGTGCGCCACACTTCGTCAGCTTACGAATCCCGGATTGAAAAATTAATGTAGCAATTTAGGACACTAAATTGACCAAGCAGTCATTTAAACCGAATCCTAAAATTTTTGTAATAAACTATAATTAAATTTAGTTAGTAGTATTTAAACCCTTCTCATGCATTTAGAGAAGGGTCCTGAAATTTGTCAAAAACTTATCCTTAGAACATGCACTTCTGCACCCTCAAAGGAGGTTTTGATGAATGAATGGAACGAGATTTATTGATATATGTGTCTAATATCTGCTACTGATGTTGCATTTCTGTACTCTTAGTAGATGTTGGATTAAGAAGATATAAGTCATTATTACTTCTAGCTCATGAGTAGAACCAGTTATAAATGGTACTTTTATCTCTTAACTATTCTGCTTCTGTGTTAAAAGTGATATTTATGTTCAGTTATTTATATATTGATGCTTGAATGCTTAAGTTATCATTTGGCACTTTTGTACGGTGATAATTATTTATTTATACTTAATGTATGAATAGCTTATTATGCGATATGTTTTTCACAACTGTTTCATCTAACTTCTTATATGAAGTGGTTTATTTTTATTGAATTATTTTCTTATAACAGTTGAATGATATTTATTATCGATTGTTATTCGAAATCATTTTAGATCACATAAACAAGTTACTTATCGAGGTTTAGTTAATTAGTAGTTTACGTTTAGGTAGAGTACAATTTATCTGATTATTAGATTGAGAAATAACTGAATAAGCATACCACTTAATAACCTTTTTGAAAATGTCTATTCTCAACACACATACACATTAGAGAAAGCTGGTCCTTATCCGGTGGAACCACTACATATGGAAAAGGAGCGCCTAACCAAGGTCCAGTTAGAGTGGGTATCCCATGGTGAACCAGTTTCGGGGCTTAACAATAAGGAAGGTAGATGGGCTTAAGAAAGGTTAGATGGGCCTTATTTTATGTCTAATTTAGAGGCCCATCATCACCCCCCGGCCCATCATCACCCCCCTACTGAAACTGTTGCTCATCTTATGAGCAACCTATTCATCCTCCTTGCCTGATGGTTTTTCCTGCATGTTGGCTTATTTCATTTTCTGTTTATTGGCCCATGTGTTGCTCCTCCTGCTAATATTATTGCTATTCTTCTTGCATTTCTTCTTGTAGGTGCTTCATGGAGGTCCTCAGATGCCTTAAGAAAATCTGTTTTGCATGCCAAGAGGTGGTGGATCCACCTTTTATTTGATTTTTTTTTTTGTTCTATCTCTCTCTCTCTCTTTATTTTATTTTATTGCATGCAAATTAAACTCACAGTTCTTTTTTCTGTGAACTGAGTTCACCCTTGGTTATCTCTTGGCACTCCTTCTCTTCTATTACAATGAAATGCTTACTGCCCACTTTCTCAACTCCTTTTTACTTTTGTCTTGTTCATTCTCTTGGTGGAAAAAGTGAGGCTAGTTGCTAGATAAGGCTAATGTTGCTCTGCTACTGATTTTGGCTATATAAAAAAACTTTCCTTCTCACACTTTTTATAGATTTGAAGAAAGGGTTAGATGATTGCATATTTGAGCCTTACCATTGATTTGTTTTTGCAGGTGATATTGAAGCTGCTGATATGGATGTTGAAGCTGTCTTCAGTGGTTCTAAAGCTGCATGTGATAATCTGTTTGAGGTCCTCTTGGAGCTTCTGAGCACAGGAGGAGGAAGTCTAAGTTTGACTACCTTTAACCAAGGTGTTGACCAAATTTTCTTTTTGTGCCAACTTGTTGTTTTCCAGCTTGCAAAGGTTGGAGATCACCTGCATTAATTAGAGAGAGATACATGGAGAAATGCTATTTTTTATTTTATTTTTATAAGGCCTACTAGCTTCCTCTTTGAGGTTTTCCATTAGTAGGTCCGCCTAGGCGCCTCAAAAGAGGTTTTCACCTTGGATCTTTTATTTTTCTATTTTTTTCCCAAACCAATGATCGCCTCATGGAGGTTTTCAATCAATGGGCCAATCTTAGATGCCTCAAAAGAGGTTTTCACCTGAGATTTTATTCTTTCCCTCTGTTTTTTTTTTCTTTTTTCTTTTTCACTTTCCTACTCTACTTGAAAAAAACAAAACCTTTTTCAAGTATAGGAATACTTCCAATGGAGACATGTACACATCAATTTGACAGATAAAATCATGTGCACACTTGGAATACATGCTTTGACATGTACCTGAATATGAGAGATTAATTTATTTGACTGGGATTGTATCAAGTAATGTTGGAGAAGAGTGTGTTGCTACAACTTATTGACTATTTGGAACCATATGTCAATATAGTTGTGATGCCCCTGGCTCACTTGCTGAGTTGGATCACCTTGGATGTACTCTTCTATTATGGAAGTCAAATATTCCTCTTTTTGCTAATTGTTCTCTTGAACACATGGAGGAAATGCTAGTAAACATGAGGGGACTTTCTCAACATCTGATTCTGATTTCTGCTCTTCATCAAGTGCAACCCTCGATATTTTGATCTCCTCATTTGGATATTATTCTTCTTGATTTTTTCCTTCAATGACATTAAGAAAATCTCTTCTGTGCAATACCTTTCTTGAACTAAGATGTAGACCATTTAATTCAAGAGGATATGTTTGGTAGTGTTGTACCTCAACATTGTAAGTGAGCTGAGATACTTCATTGGATGGGTTTGGAAATGGTGGTATAGGTAGTTGAGTGGGGGTGGATATAAGATATGGATGTGGTTGAGGCTATGGTTGTGGTGATGGTCGATGGTAAGGATAGCATGGATTCGGGTATGAAGGATATTGAGGATGTTGAGGATTTTCCCAATAAGGACCTTGCCAACCATGTTGCCAAGATTGGTTTTTGGGTTGAGATGGCCAAGGTTGCCAAGGAGGTAGTGTGTCCCAATTAGTTTGAGATGGATGTGAATAAGCTTGAAATTTTGAAGTGGGTCCTTGCATCATATTAAGTTGACTAGGCTGCTAGGGTCTCCTTAGAGCTACATAACATAGCTTCTTTGGTGTTTTCCTTGCTCCATTGTCTTCCTGGTAAACTTATTTAAACTTGGGGAATGATGAACAACATTTAGTAGCATATGATTTTGCATGGATAAAAAAATATCAGCATCTTATTTTTGCTCATTTTTCATTCTTAACATTTCTACTTATTCACTTAGATTGCTAAGAATTTCTGTTTTAAAGTTGTCAAGAAAATTTCCAAGTTCATCTTGCCTTACCAATGTTGATGCTGACTTACTTACTCTTTCCTTTCCTCTTGATATGTGCTTGCATGTTTCACAAATTTCTTCAAATGACAATTGATATACATCTCCTTTACTCATGAGATTAAGGAGATCAATCCAATCATCCCTAATTGTCCTAAGTAAGAGGGTTTTAGTGTGTCAAATCATAAATGATGCAATTTTCCCTCTTAACATTATACATGAACCTCTCTATTAGATCCTCAAGGCTCTCATCTTCTTCTTGGTTCATTCTAAAAATTTCTTCTCTATGATCACGATCTTTGTATTTTTCTAGAAATATCTTTTTCATATCATTCCATGATCTTATTGAATTAGTACTTAGACTCGTGAACCATTTAATATCTCTATCCACTAGTACAAAATGGCTAATTAGTTACTAAAAAAATGACTAAAATTTGCATATAAATGACTATTTTTCGGTCGGTGACCAATAGTAGCTAATTTATAGTATCTTATAACGCGACCAACTTTTGGTCATTTTTAGCTTAGTCATTAATTGGATATCTCAATTTTGTTGTTTAGTTGTATATTTGGTCATTAATTTAGTCACTCATTTAGTCATTAATTTAGTCATTGATTTGATCATTAATTTAGTCATTGATTTGGTCATTGATTTAATCTTTGATTCGGTCATTAATTGTCACAATTAATGACCAAATATACAACAAAATATATTACTATATGATCACCCGAGAAAACCAATTAATGACCAAAATGTTGGTCGTGTTATAAGATACTGTAAATTAGCTACTAATAGTCATATATATGCAAACTTTAGTCATCGTTTGAAACCAATTAATGACCGAAGAAATATGACTAAATTTTAGTCGTGTTATAAGATACTGTAAATTAGCTACTAATAGTCGTATATAGGCAAAATTTAGTCATCATTTGTAGTCACAAATTTATCATTTGAAGTAGCCATTTATTCATTATATAAACGACTAATTTAGTAGTTTATATTCATTTCATTTACTTTCATTAATAATCATTATAAATGACTAATTTATTCATATATTCATTTTATTTGTATTCATCATTAATCAATATAAACTACTAATTTAATAGTTTTAAATTGATTTTGTGTTCATTATTCATCAATATAAATTAATTTGTATGATTAAAAAAATGTCGTACAATGTGCATGTTCATCTAATATGAAAACACAAAGTCGCATATTTTAATTACAATACTAAACAATATCAAATGAAACTATAAATAATTTCAACCACAAATTATATTATATGAAATGTTAAAGTATTACAATATGATTTTCTAACTTAATATTGGTTGGACTACAATTTACACATGAAATGGTATTTCATCACTTCAAAACATTATTGTTGTGTTTTCAAGGCATTACAGGTGAATTCACCAACTCTGAAGACTTGACCATCAGTATTTATATGTGTCTTATGCGGGATATTGGCTCTAAGAGTATCACTAGACCAGTTCTCCTCTCTCTCTCTTTGAATTTGTCACTCCAATGTTATTGCTCCCCTCTTTTTTCAATTCATGCTTCTTACCATCAATACTAAGATCATTTTCTGGAAACAAAAGAAGATACAATGAAGAGTGTAAAACATGAAGGACAATGAGAATTACAATATAACCTAAATTAGACTATAAATAGTTTATACGACATATACCTCAACTTCAGCAATGTCAAAGCCAATTTTCCCCATATAAGTAAAAAACTGGAACAAATTTTCTTCATCAAGACGATAATTTCCACTATAATGTGGCGAGATAACCTGTATAAACAAGGCAAATAAAATATCACCATATATAGAAATGAACACCTTAGTAACTTAGTATTCAACTGTCAAGGAACGCTTAAGAACAATCATGTCAACTAAGTTATATGCTAAAAAGCTCAAGCTATAGATAACTTGTGAAGAAAAATAATTTGAGGTGTGATGTTTTATCCTTGTCGTTTTATTCACAACAACATTTAATTTTCTAACGCATGAACTTAGTCAAGTATATAAACAACATGTACTCAAATAACAACATGAAAGTAACTTTTTCTGATAGTCATGAAAATATTCTAACACAAAATAGCTATAAGGATTTAAATCAATATAGTGCAATACTAATTTCATCTTCAAGCTTTGGCTGATGTTTAAATGGACATGGTACTAAGTATTTTCAATTTCATAGTAAAAAGACAAAAAAAAAAAAGAGTCTAAAATACAATCAAACAATAAAGAGAGAATATCATGGAATGGAAATTGCAATTATAAAAAAATTGTTTACCTATCCACCGATGTCGTGTTTGGCATTCCTAAGACATTTGCTTGCCCAAAATAACCATGAGGTGAAATAATCACAACATTAAAAACCATAGGAATTAATACTAGAAACATTTCCAAAGTCGATGGCTTAGGTGTCTAAGTGATCTCTAACAGTGAATGAACCATATCCAAGACGTGATATGCATCGTCTCCCCATCCTTTTTCCAATCACATTTCCTGTAACCTGCCCACAACAGAGTCAAGTAACAATCAAACAAAGACATTGACATTTGTTTTTATCTTTTATATCTATAAAATTTGAATCTGATTTGTTTCATGAACATATTAATTCATATTTAAAGCCTTCCTGACATATGAGAAAGTATCAATCAAATAGGACATCAGAAAAATCAACCTCAATGAGGCCCTCAAACAATTTCTACAATATCAATATTTTTCTTGTTGTGATATCTTGGGTAGAAAAAATAACATATCTACAAAAGAAAAATGCATATATTACTTATGGTCAAACCTTGTATATGGTGTATTCTTAAGCAGTTTTTAAAGATGTTCTTCCACCTTTACCAAAGTGTATTGTAGCTTGGTTAAACTATGTATCCTTTCATTGAGCATCAATTTCTGCAAGATAAATGTCACACATTATTCTTTCCCATTTATCAACATGCTACATATGATAAATTGAAAGTCGCATAAAACAGAAAAACCTTTTCTAAGCAAAACAAACAAACAAACAATGTCTCTAATAAAACTTCATTATAATATTAGAAAATGAAAGGAGAGTGGATGATTTTTGTTGTTTGACTTTGCCTACTTTTTTTATGAAAGTGCTCGAGCTTCAAGAACCAACAAATGTGAGGGAAGTTGCAAATGTGAAAAAAATTATGTTGACCTAATTTGTAGACTTCTTCAAAATGATGTGAATGATGCCATTTTCGGATGTGGTAAATCTCATAATAAGAAATGGCATGTATTCTAATAAATTACATTGCAATGACTACCATGGGCCTCCACGGGTTATAGGTCCTCAGTAGGTTAATCTTGATGATGAAAGAGAGATGGCAACGATAAGTATGGGTGGTCCTAGTTTGTATGGTGGATATCTTCAAACCAAGGTCGTCATCTCAATGAACCTAGGTTCTGACATGGTAAACATGGATCTGGTCTTCACCCCATTTCATTCCATCATACTTTGTCAAGACTCAAGAGGACATTATGGTCCTTCAACTTATAATAGGGTTTCTTTTGAGGTTATAAATAAACTTATCCAAATCAAATGGATTTTTGGGCTCCAAGAGATATGGATAATTTAAATGATAACAATTATATGTTTTTTTCCCAAGATTCAAATGTAGGGATACATTTTGTGGATTTTACTAATAAATAGAATGAGAGAAATAATCCATGAGGAGAATCTATTGTTCATTGTGATTAGTGAAATACTTGGAGATAATAAGACTATTTAGGTTCAAATCAAAGATGGTGTTGATTCTTGTAGCTCCTCAGTTGTTGGTAGTTTTTAAGGTAGGAACTTCAGTTCTTCAAGGGTGGGGTCGTTCAACATAATTTCATCTACCTTGGTCATATCACCCAAAAGAAAAACATAATCAACAAAGAGTAAATATGTCAAGTTTAGGGAAAATCCTATTTGTATAGTTGCCAAGCTTATAGTTATTTTTTACTCTGTTATAACTCTATTGAGACCACCTACTCTACAGTAAAAAATGGCAGAGGAGCCATTAGTCATACCTACCCATGGTCTCTTGTAGACATGATAGAAGAATAGGTTGAGCCATTAATTAGAATTGCACATATATTGAGGAAAGACAATTCATTATCTAGTTAACCAATTGCACATTGAACCCTATATGGATGAGTAGCCTAAATAAAGCCAGTTTTCTCTATCATATGTGTTGGAAAGACAAACTAACATTGCTTGTAATTTTTTGGTTTCATGTTATAAATTCCTTCTTGGGAAACTCCTATTTTGTAATGGATTTGTTTCCCAGGAAGGATGCAAAATTGTTCTAATGACATGGAATCAGCTTAGTGGATTTTGACCCTACATGACCAAGGAACTCAGGAGCCTTGGGCAAATCAATGGTAGCATCTTCCAATGAAAATAGTATAGTGTCCAACCTAGAAACATCAAAATTATATATAGTTATAATTCATAATCGCAAATGACCATAGAATGTAGTAGTCCTTAAATAAATTCAAACTTGAATAAGAACAAACATAAAATTTCACATTACCCTTCAGTAAGATGTCCTTAATTTAGAAAGAAAGGCTAAAACTTGCATAAATGTGTAAGTAGATTCCCCATAAGATCAATTTCAACATCTTTCCTGAAAAAATAATCTAATATCCAAAGCGAAACCATAGTTGAATGGAACAATGGTGCTTTAAGTCATCTACACAAAAAGTTTCCTCCTTCAAATCTCTCACATTGGATGGTATGTCATGCAAAATTAAGAAAAAGTCAGGGAAACTTGTCGACTTCTCTAAAAGACATAATGAAAATGCAAGGAAGCTTTGTAAAGGAAGGCACCTGTAATATTCTTTGATTTCCATTTCAGCCTTTTTCCTAAGTTGAACCTCAATGAGTTGTGAACTCAAATTTCTTTGAGAAGAATGTTCTTACAGTTGAAATTCAGCATTTGCAGCCTTCCCACCTCTGTCACGTGATGAGTATAAATTCTTAAACTCTCTTATGTCATTATCCAAAAAAATTATTTCCTAGACATATGATTTTGCAAATAAAGGCTTTTATGCAGCATAAGTCCTTGTCAAAATGTCATCTCTCATACCAAATGGCATCCAGTCATAACTGCAACCTGAAATCGGACCTGTACCTGTTTGTCTATTACTTAGGATGTGAATGGTGGAATATCTGCTAGAGCACTCTTAGCATATGGCAGAGGCTGAACCCTCCCTCTTATTCCCTTGCCAAGACCTCCCTTAGGACCAAGTGTCAAGTGGCCATCATTAGAAGCCCTGTGTGTTGAAGGGCTTGGCATAGACTGATTTTCAAATTGAGCCCTATCCACAATCCGAGCATCTTGATTGGAGAATCCACGATCACGTGGTCCCATATGGGGTTGTGGCCCTTTAATCCCACCCATATGTGGAAGTGAACCCGTATGTGCACCTACCATGTAAGGTGGCATCGCAGGTCCTCTCCCACCATGATCAAGTGGTGTCATAAGTCTCCGACCTGAATGTCCCATATTGGTACCTCGAGAGCGGCTTCCCTGTCCATGTAGTTCTTGCACAACATCCCGATGCACTTCCTCTATTTTCTTGGAGGCCTCAAATTTCTTCCTATTTTTCCATCCATTCCTCCTTGGATCAATCAGATCCTTCAACATGAACCTCAACCTAGAGGGAAGCCCTTGGTTATTGGACATTTTTGTCATCCTATCAAAGTAAGCATCAATATGTTCCTTGGCCTCGAATGGTCAATCATATGACCAATAGTGCTCATCAGTTTGCACAAAGCTTCAAAATTTTCCTCCTCTGGATGATGAAATTCACCAATTAATTTCTTGATGCATGCATGCATAATGTTTTCCATCAGCATACTTTCTTTATAAATCTAACCAATAAATCTTATATTTCCTAGCATTCCCCATCGTGTTGTAGCCTTCTTCTCCCATATTTATTCTGTTGAAAGGATTTTTTCACCATGCTCTTCTGCTTTCTCAACCTCTGCCTCTTCTCTTTTATATTTTTCAAATTCTTCCTGAAATTTGTTCAAAAGAACTCGCTTGAAAACAACCTTCTCGTTATCTTCATAAAATTCTGGTATTCCTGCAGCAAGCTAAAAACTGAATTTTGCATACATTTCACAAAAAGCCAGCTCCATCAAGGCTTTGTCAAATATTTGAGATATTATACCATGAAGACATGATGTAGAGTCAATGTTCACTTCTTTGACCTATTCAAAAAGTTTCTCAAAGTTTTAGGGAGTTAATTTATTAAGGATGGATTTAATTTGTCTTTGCTTCAGCTGATCCTCATTAGAAACATTTCTCACTTGATGCTAGTTCTCTGATATATGAATTGTGGGCAGAGAAGGTTGTGGAGGAGGAATCAAACCCTTCTGTGAACCAGAAGCATGTTGCCACCTATCAACATCAGAATTATTTCTCACTAGTCCAACTTGTGGAAGTGGTGCTTGCACATAAGGCCCTCCAGGAAAGGTGACATTCATACTCATTTTTGTTGCACAGGTATTTCTTGCAAATTTAGTATTATAACCTTGGTCAAGTTGAAACACAACATAGGAAACACTAATATATGCATTCATCCGCATATCACAACCATCAGCAAAAGCATCCACTGACTTGGCCCATCTATCATCATCCAAATTGGCCATATTTCTCCCATGATGTTCAAGGAGATAATTCCCACTTAGTTTCCTGTCAAGTCCTCTTGTTTTGCTTGCTAATGCATCAACCTCTCCTACATGACTTGCAATTTCTTAGGAATTATTCAATAATGTCTAGAAAAATTTCAAAATGATTTGGTAAATCTTTGCATTGATCCTTGATTGTCAACAAAAAATCTCTGGAGTACTTTCTGTCTCCTGAACATTCAGTAACTAAAATAGCTAATTTATTCATAGGATTTGAAATCTCGGCTGCATCTTCCCAGTCATCCACTTCTTTCAGGACCTGCTTCTCAGGCTCTTTTGAAGAATTCTTACTCTTGACAACATCTGTTACTATTTTGGAAGGTTCACATCTTCCTCCTTCTCCTCTTGAACCTTATAAGAATTACATAAATCCTAAAGGAGATGCAGAGATTTTCCTCATCGGAAAAATACTTTTTCTTCTTGTTGACAACAATACCTTAGCAAAGATCACAAATATTTTCAACACTATTCTTTGTAGAAAAATTGATGAACTTTATTACCCTTTCACAAATATAACTAATAGTAGGATAATTTTTTTTTTTGTAAAGTTAAGCAGATTTAAATTAATTTTGTTGGATAAAAATACAGAGTTTTCGGGGAGTCAAATTGACCTCCCTGAATTGGTTTTGCTACATGTCCTTGGCATCGCATCCAATGGATGCATTTGGATGAAGATAGCTGTCGCTGGCCAATGGAATTTTCCTTGGGGCTCGAGGTGATCTAGCGCGTCCAGTAAGTCCAGTCAACAAAGAGTTGCACTGCCTGAAGAGTGTGAGCGAGCATTCTTCCATGCAGCTTGAGTTGTCATAGACTGGTGTGTAGGGATGCGGCTTGAGTTTGCCCGAGCCTGGTGGCTAAGTTCTCCCTTGGACGTTTCATGGATCCTACAGTGATTGAGTTTGACATACATTTCCTGTGGTGAAAACCCTCGAGTACCTTGTGGCCTAGGCCTGTGTTTGCAGATCCGATTGTTGGAATTTGTTGCAGTTGGCTTTGATTTCTCCCTCCACCTGATCTTGCCAGAGACTGTGGTACTCTGCCAGATTAGAATCAATCCCTGCATTTGCCAATGCATCAGCCAACTTATTTGCTTTCCTGCGAACTGCTTGGAAAGTGATCCCTTGCATGTTGCAGAGTTGGCCTTGGAGGTCCTTCAGAATTGCCGATAGTCTCCAACTTGGGGTCACCTTGTGCACCTGTGCGCCCATCTGGAGTTTCCTGATCAGCCTTATTATGATCTCCGAGTCGCCTTCCACTATTAGAGGTTGGAGTTTGTAGCGCCCAGCCAGAGTGAGGTCGTGGATGAGAGCGATTAGTTCTGCAGCATTGTTGGTGTTCACTCTGAGATTGCCATGATAGATGAGATGAATTGCGCCTGTGTGATCCCTTACTGCTCCCCCATAGCCTGCGATGCCCGGGTTTTGTTTTGAAGCCCCGTCGAAATTGAGTTTGAAAGTGTTAAAAGGGGGCAGAGTCCATTTGTCCTGCGTTGTTCCTGTTGAGGCCTGGTTCCTTCCAGCAGGGTTGGTTGTTGTTTGAATATTTAGGATCTGTATAATTCTTGCCTCATTTGGAGATGTGTTGCCCTCGATCTGCAGTATGCCCATGGCATTTATTGTTTCTGTGATGAGATGTCGAACTTTCCCTGTCAACACGTTTACTGCCATTGCTGAGTTTTTGAATATTCTCGTGTTTCGCTCTTTCCACAGGGTCCAAACTATTTCTCCCGGAATTAGATTCCAGGCACTGTTGACCAGGGGATTGGAGGATATGGAGGATCTCCACTTGCTTAGTGAGAGTTGGATGGAGTTTCTGTCTCTATCATATTGTCGAAAGACCATGGCCATGTCATCCCACAGAGAGCAAGCCGTGGGACAGGTATTGAGTGTGTGATTGAGCGTTTTCGGACCATTTTCGCAGAGCATAAATCGAGAAGGGCCTATGAAGCCTCGTTTCTGAAGATTGTCCCAAGTGAGTGCCTTGTTATGCAGGACCATCCAGGAGAATAGTGTGATTTTTGGCCATGTTCCTCTGTTCCAAAGGGTTTGCCATTTGTGGTCTGGTTGCTGATCCGAGGAGGCCGCCAAGAGCTGATATGCTTCTTTGAGGTTGAACGTGCCTTTGGGTTTACTTCCCCATCTCAAGATGTCCTCTTTGTTGGATCTTAGGATTCTTCTTTTGTCCAAGTCTTGTAGAAGATGGTCTAAATTCCTTGGGCCTGCTTGGGTATGCCATTGTTCTCTGGATATCCATTTTTTCCATATGGTTGCCTCGCTTGCTGGTTGCCAGTAGTCTGCTACCGTAATCTTGCCTTCCTCCTGCATAGCTCTTTTAAGAGTGTTCCAGTCTGGGTGTTCCAGGGGTGGAAGCTGTTGCCAGGCATCTTCCCAGAATAGGGTTGTGTTGCCTTGGTGCACTTCCCAGAAGCTATGCTTCTGAACAATATGTCTATTTTCCCATGCTTTGTTCCAGATGGGGGATCCTTGGGTGGTGCTTGTAAGCTTGATGAGGTCTTTGTCCCTTATTTGGGTTGTATACTTCGCTTTCCACATGGTGCCCCAGAGGGAGTTAGGATTTTCAACCCATCTCCACCAGATTTTTGCTGCTACGGCCTTGCTTAATATCTCGGGGTCTCTGAGGCCCAAACCTCCCTCCATTTTTGGTTTGCAGATATCTGTCCATTTGAGGAGGGCCCATTTGGATTTCTTAGAGGGTCCATTCCAGAGGAAGGAGCGCTGAATGCTACGGATGGTCTTATAAACCGCCTTAGGGGCTGCAAGTGTTGAGAACATGTAAGCTGGCATGGTTTGGAGGACAGACTTGACCAATATCAGTCTGCTGGCCATGTTTAAGGCCCGATGGGTCCAGCTGCTTAGCCTGGCTTTCATTTTGTTGAGGAGGGCTTCCCAATTGACTGATTTGTAAGCATATTCTGAGAGCAGTATACCAAGGTATTTGGTTGGAAGGGAGTTCTTTTGAATATTTAGAATTCTGCTGAGATTTCTCTGCACAAGAATGGTTGTGTTGAAGAAAAAAAGTTTGGATTTGGTTAGATTAATTTCCATACCTGAGGCCTCCGAGAAAGTCTTTAACACTTTGCTGATGGTTCGAGCTTCCTGCACTGTGGGGGCGCCCATGAGCATTGTATCGTCTACAAATTGTTGATGCGTTACAGTGGGTCCTTGGTGTACCGGTTTGATGCCTTTGAGTTGGTTCTGCTGTTTTTCCTTGGCTAAAGATCTTCCCAGCCCTTCTGCCATTATTATGAAGAGAAAAGGATACAGGGGATCTCCTTGTCTTATACCTCTAGATGGACTAAAGGGTTGAAGGGATCCTCCATTCAGTAGAATTGAAAAGAAAGCACCTGAGACCAGTTCCATTATCCAATTTGTCCATTGCTGACTAAATCCAAAAGCTTGAAGGATTGCTCTCATATATTGCCAGTTGATTCTATCAAAGGCCTTGGACAGGTCACGCTGGATTAACATGCCTGGAGTTCTGTTTGTTTTGAGAGAGTGCAATACTTCCTGGGTGAGGATTATGCTGTCAGTGATCTGCCTACCTTCTACGTAGCCAGTTTGCTCCTGAGAAATGATTGAGGGGAGGACAGATTTAAGTCTGCCAGTCATTAGTTTGGAAAGGATTTTATAAAGGACATTGCAAAGGGCTATGGGACGAAACTTGTCAGGGGAGTCAACCTGGTCCGATTTGGGAATTACGGTGAGGAAAGAGGCATTGATGGCAGGTAAGACTTTCTTGGTTATGTGAAAGTTTCTTACTAGGATGAGAAGGTCAGCTTTAATAATGGGCCAGCAAGCCTTAAAAAATTCTATTGTAAATCCGTCAGGTCCGGGGGCCTTGTTCGTGGCCATGGTGAAGATTGTTTCTTCAATCTCCTGCTCAGTAAAATCTCTTAGAAGGAGGGTGATTTGATCCTCTGTAACTAAGCTGGGAATGGCCGCAATTATTTCATTTAAGGCTTGGGAGCGATCATGCATGGGCTCGCTGAGAAGAGAGGTGAAATAAGAGTTGAGTTCAAATCCGATATGCTCCCTTGAATAGACTTGATCGTCGTCAGCCTTTTTGAGGGAGAGGATGCGATTGAAAGCTCTATGCTGGATGGTTGACTTGTGAAAGAAAATGGTGTTGCGTTCGCCCTGTTTTAACCATTGTACCCTCGATTTTTGTCTCCACAGTAGCTCTTCCTGTTTTAATCGATCTTCCCATTGCCTTTGCAGATTCGATTCTTGAGCTTTCCGTTCATCATTAGGCCCTTCTTTGATCAATGTTAGCTGGAGGTTCGCCATTTTTTCCTCAAGATATTTTTTGGCTTGAAATATGTTGCCAAAGGTGTTTTTGTTCCATTGTTTGAGGTTAGTATTTATAGTTTTGAGCTTCTGTTGGAATATGTACATGATTTTGTCACTCCTTATGGTGGCTTGAGTCCACCAGTTTTGTATGTTCTGCATGAATGATGGGTGCTCTGCCCAGAAGGCTTCGAATCTGAATGGTCTGTTGGGGGGTTTATCCAAATTTGTGAAGTGGATCTGCACTGGCCAATGATCAGATCCTCCAATGGGCAGAATGTTGGCCTCCATGTCGATATTTTGCAGCAGAATGGATTCCAACATGAGGAACCTATCGAGCCCTGATGTTATATGCCGGTTTCCTCCTTGCTTATTGTTCCAGGTGTGCAGACCATTGACTGTGGGGATGTCAATGAGTTTGGATTCAGCAATGAAGGTGTTGAATGCTTCCGAGTCCTTATCCAGTCTTCGTAAACCTCCCTTTTTCTCTGCTAGATTGGTAATCATATTGTAGTCTCCTCCTAAAATCCAACGATTTGCCCCATGGTGTTGTCTGACTTCGTCCAGGTCTAGCAGCATCTCCAGCTTTTCCTGAAGTCGTTGGGGTCCATATACATTGGTAATGCAGATCGATTGCCCTGATTCTGGCATGTTGAGAATTACCGATAGCGAGTGCTTGGTGGACAGAGAATTCTGCAAGAAGAATTTGCTTTTGTTCCAGAACGTGATCAACCCTCCTGCTTTCCCAATTGCATCTATGCTTATGCATTGATGACTGTTGGAAACGATCTTTTTGAGTGTTTATGTTCCCTTGGGAGAGCATTTGGATTCTTGCAGGAGTACGATGTCTAGGTGCTACGAGAATAGGTGGTTTTTCAGGATCCGTCTTTTGGTAGTGTCGTTGAGCCCCCTTATGTTCCAGGTTGTGCTTTTCATTGAGCTATCTTTGGAGCAGAAAGGACCAATGCCCTGATTTTTCCTTCATTGATTAGGCGTCTTCCCAGCTCTTGTATTTGTTGTCTTGTGGATTTGCGCCCTCTTTTTCTGCCTGGTCCTTGTGGTTTGTATTGATCCAGATCCAGGTTGGCTTGAATGCCTTTTTGGCTGCTATTTCCCCATTGCCTTTTGGCTGCATTCTGGTTGATGTATTCCAGCTGCAAGTAGGCCATTTCTATCTTCTCCAAATGTTCTTGGGGAATGGCATCGACTCCCAATTTGGACCATTGCTCATTGACCCTTTGAAGATCTAGATCGCCAAGGATCTCCTCCAGAGGATTGTTTGAAGTGGCTGTGGAGGGTTGATCTGGTTGCATTTCTGTGCATTGATGGGTTTGCATTGAGGTGTGGCTAGTGTTATTCTGGATAAGAGAGGAGTCCTGCTGGTGTTGCGGTGCCTGGGCGTGGATTGAGTCAGAGGTTGTGCTTGGAGCGTTGGTGGTAGGCAGGGGTGGACTTGGAACTTTTGGATCATGATCAGTGGGGGCCTGAGGGACTGAAGGGTGCTTCGATGAGTCAAGATTTCTCAGAATTTCAAAGCTATTTTTCTGGGTGGAGGCCTTATCAGTGGGGGTAGTGTTGGTGGGGGGTTTCGGAGCCTTTTTGCTTTTCTTCCCTTTGTTCTTTCTTGAAGCGGAGGTGAAACCAGGTGTAGGAGTATCCACCTGTTCCTGTTGTGCATGAGGCTGTGGTTGGTTGGCCGGGCAGCCATGACTAAGATGTCCATGCTGTCGGCATGTTCGGCATCTGAATGGGATATTTTCATAATCACTAGTTTGCTTCCATTGGACTCCTCTATGGATCAGCTCCATATGGCCTGGGAGGGGTCCTGAAATATCCAAGTAAACACAGATTCTAGCATAAGCTGTGTACTTACCTTGTGATGTGAGATCTGAGACTTTGATGAAGACTCCCAGCTGGTTTCCTATGGCCTCCAATATTCGCTTGTTCCAATAATCCACAGGCAGAGAGTGAAGGCGAATCCACACTGGAACTTTTTTGAAATCTTCCTGTTCTAGGGCGAAGTTTGGCCTCTAGTACGTGATGTATAATCCTGCAGATTTGTGGAAGTACGGGCCTCCTTCGAAGATGCGATCTCTATCGTCCCTGTGAGTGAAGATGGCAGTGAAGAAGCTCCTCGATCCCAGCTGAAGATCATAGTCCCCTTTGGGTTTCCATTTCTGGTTTATCCACCAGCAGAGAGCCTTTTCGTTAAGGCGAACCCCCATGAATCTGCAGATCAGGGCATGCTTACTCATGTGGTCTCTATATTCGTCTATCCATGGATCTTTAATGATTAGTCTTGGTATTTTCTTCGAGATGGGTTTGCATGGGGACGGTTCTTGCGCACTGTATTGGTTTGGATTGTGCCCCGCAGACGCAGATTCTTTTGGCGCCGATTCGTGGCTGTTTCCCTCAGATCTGGAGCTGGATGGGAAGTTGGACAAAGGGATGCTGCCGAAAATGAATGGCGTGAAAGAAGGGGGGGTCAAACCCCCCCCCCTCCCCCGGAGTTGTTCATGAGGCGGATCGCTCACTATAGTGTCATTCTGACGAATCATCTTACGCGTGGTTCTTCCGCGAGGCACATAGCCAGTCGGTCTGCGAGTTTTCAATTCACTCGTCGCTCTCGAAGCCGCTCGCATCTTTTCATAATCGTGGTGGATATGACCTCATCTTGTATGTCAATTTCATTCACATTGGTGGTTAAACCTTCCCTAAGTACTTTAGCACTATCATGGTTAACCCTACCTTTGTTTCTATATCAAGAAGATTGTTTGTAGTCAACAACTTTGTTACTAGACAGAAAACCTGGTTTTTCCTCCAAAATAGCCATATCAGCTTTAGGGAGGACTGTTGTAGCTTCTTATTGTAATTCCCATTCAGACACCTTGCATGTATTTGTTGTTGACTATTCAGATACAACTAACAGTTCACCCTTTTTCTCTTTGAGAAAATTTTTATCTACAGTAAGCTAGCATCGATGAGTAGAAATTCATTAGGCGTGAACCACTTAAAGAAATAGAACCTGAAAGTGGAGGTCTGTATGTAGGTAGTCCTACTAATGGAGGAATGGAATCTTTAATGGATGACATCATCAAATATCAAAGCAATGAAATAAAATCTTTGTGGAAAGAAATATGAAAAACTTGCTCATTTTTTGCATATCAAATATGCTCCAAGTATGGGCACAAACATGAGAGTTGAATTTTCAACTCTCTAGGCTCTTATCAATGTGTTCAACCAAAAAGATGTCAAAAAACTAAATATTTTGGGGGATTCAAAACTTGTTGTGGATTGAGTATGCGACGAAGTCAACATAGTGGCCCCTCATTTGGCTCACATTTTTCAAGGTATCAAACAAGTCTACAACAAGTTGAATTGGTTATCTTGTGGCCATAGATACCATGAACTCAATACCCTAGCAGACAAGCGCTCCAAGGAGGCTCTCCAACTTTTCCACAAGTGCTATAAAACCAATAGTATACGAATAATAATTTTGTGGTGGTTGTTTCCTTCCATATCTAGTTTTTTGTCTCACTTATTGCTATATTTTGTGAATATATATGTAAACAATCCAATGATATTATTCGAAAAGTGATAGAGATTTTTTTTGGATTTTAAAATCTTGCACAATATGTAATTGGAACAAACATTTAATAATAGAAATCAATCAATTACTTCTACATACCACTAAAAGTGGCAAAATCTATATAACCTTTTATCTCCTTGAACATCAAGCACACTAAGAAACTCGACAATGGGGTTCTAATAACATCGCCAAAGATCCAAAATTGACAAAGCACAATTTAATGTGTATTGATTAGTCAAAATTACCATGTGGATCAACTACTCATGTCGAAATGATGGTATATTGGATTAGGTGTGGGTTTCACTTGCATTTGAAAGAGTGAACACAACATGGATAAAGAACATTGACTACACTAGGAACCTCGATAATGGGGTTCTAATAACATGGCCAAAAATCCAAAATTGGCCAAGTACAATTTAATGAGCATTGATTAGTCAAAAGTACAATGTAGATCAACAACTCGTGTCAAAATGATGGTATATTGGACTAGGCGAGGGTTGCAATGGAATTGGAAAGAGTGAACGAAACGTGAATAAAGAGTCACTTGGAGAAGGAATACAAGGAATCACAGTCTTGGTTGCATGTATAGGGATGGTCAAACAAGAAAGTAGAAGCATTTGGGACACCATAATAATTGGCAACTCATTTTTTCTAAGAGACATCCAAAAGATTCATCCAAAAGCGCATTTTTTTATAGGGAAAAACTTAAAATACTCCTTTTGGAAAATTCATCCTTCACATTATGGAAAATTTTCCATCTACGTTTCCCACAGAGATATGTAGACAAATGTTTCTTCAATCGTCCCCAAAAAAAAAAAAAAAAAAAAAAAAACCTTTTGGGGAAATGCATTTCCCAAAAGAGATATGTGGAAAAATGTTTCTTGGAGCATCCTACAAGAAAAATGCACCTTGGGAACATGGGAAACATGGAGGTGTCCCCTCCCACCCTAAGTGACACATCCCCGTATAACAATGGCTTTTTCATTCATTTACTGGCATTTCTAAGTCATCATTGCTCATTTGTTTATGAATACAAATTTTATCATATATTGCTATGTTGAATGGTAAGCATGTGTCAAAGCCCTATAACAAGAGGAGCTTCTTCGGATAGAATCAAGGTCAAGGCCTGCCAATTGGGACTAAACTTTCATAGTTGCAATATAAGTATGTGGACAACAACACAATGGAAATTCATTATAATACAGAGACCTTACAAAGCCATATTTTCTTGATGATCAGAGAGACTTTGGTATTTCACTTGCACTAAGCATAACATATATTTTCATCTATCAGTAAGGTACATCTATAAGACCTCATTTACAGATACTTCCAAAAGTCTTCCTTGGAAAGATTACTTTTATTTTAACACTCAAATAACTTCTATAACAATTATTGTTGACTAGTGAAAAAACATAGCTATGAAAGAATGGAAAGGTGATGTGGGCTATATCTAACATGTAGAAATCAAGAAATGAATAAGTAGGAAGTGCTGTTAGCCTAAATAATTGTGTAAACTGACCAATACTGTTGAAGGTATAACTATGGAAATGTAAAAGAAAATATTCAAGGTGTAAAATTTTCAGTTTGAACCATAGATATGAACTTAAAACACATTTTGGATAAGAAGTACATACTTGTTCAAATGCTGAGCAAAATTCCAGAAACTGCAATGTTGATCCAACATCATTTGATGAAAATTCTATGCTTTCAATCAACTGCATTGGCTTCCCTTGAGGCAAAATTATTTCATCCATCTCTTTCTTGTCTTTGCATTTCTTCTTCTTCAAATTTAATTTTTCTTCAGCAACCTCTAACTGAAAATCAGATACAGAAATAGATTGATTATTGATCCCCTTGATAACATCTTTCTTTCCAAGTTTATCTATACTATCCTATTTATTTATAACTCAATAAAATTATAAATATTGGTTGGCCTTAGCCTAAAAATGTGAGCACAGACAACTCACTAGACTGCTATACTCTCTGGAGCCTGACATCCTCCAGGAGTCTAGGATCACTTAATTTTTATTTAAATTTAAATAATGCCGTTCTAAATAGAGGCCCTGCCACACTAAGTCTTTTTTTCTTTTTTAATCGACATATTCCCTGATAAAAAATATGAATTGTACACCGCGTTAGATGCATCGAATAAGGGAAT
Source organism: Pinus albicaulis (assembly GCA_034641835.2). Taxonomy (NCBI): domain Eukaryota; kingdom Viridiplantae; phylum Streptophyta; class Pinopsida; order Pinales; family Pinaceae; genus Pinus; species Pinus albicaulis. The sequence goes on from JAXQQM020075270.1 coordinate 32,661, forward strand.
ATAATTCTGTATATATAGGGAGTAACATTGATCCATATATAGTTGATCTTTCCTAAAATTGACAGAAGACATGGGATCAGTTTAGGATACGGGCAACTTCCATCTGTCTCAAAGATTATGGTTAATTCTTTTCAATAAACTTTTGTTTAATTAAATTTGTGTATTAAATATTAATTTTCACATGTTTCATTTATATTTAAACTTCTAATATATATATTCTGAACACCGTAGATATGAGATTAATTTAAGATAGCTTCATTCTATGTCAACGATCATGCTTGTTCTTATCCATAACTGTCTGTGTAATTAAAATTGTGTATTAAATATTAATTATGCTTGTTCTTATCCATAACTGTCTGTGTAATTAAAATTGTGTATTAAATATTAATTGATACACTGTTAAATGTTTTATTTATTTATATTTAAATATTTAATATATATTGTAAATAAGTAAAAGATACAATGCACTATAAATTTGTGTATTAAATATTAATTGATACACTGTTAAATGTTTTATTTATTTATATTTAAATCTTTAATATATATTGTAAATAAGTAAAAATATTCACTGTAAATTTTTGTATTAAATATTAATTGTTACATGTTTCATTTATATTTAAAATTCTAATCTATATATTGTGAACACCGAAGATATGAGATTAATTTAAGATAGCTTCATTCTGTGTCACCGATCATCGCTTTTCTTATCCATAAATGTTTGTGTAATTAAAATTGTGTATTAAATATTAATTGATACACAATTAAATGTTTTATTTATTTATATTTAAATCTTTAATATATATTTTTTTCAACTGAGCATACATGGTACAAGTAATATTTCAAATTGTGACAATATTCTCAAAATGCATTTATACATAGAAACAATAGCCTTCCTTTAATTTCTGTAAATTCTCATAAACAACAATATCTCAAAGTCTATCAAGACATCCATTTGAAGGGACTCGCTACACAGAGGAACTGTAGCCTCTTTTGTATCAAAGGCTAACTATCGCTACAAATTTGAACTAGCTATATTTTCCTATCGGCATTTATAACCGATATCTAGAAATACAACTATAATATTTCTACAGAATCATATGTAAGACAGAAACCAAAATAATAACCAAGATCTCCAAGATATCGAGGCTAGCTTGTGATAAAATACCTTACTACTTACTGTTCACTCAGCCTGGAACCTCGATGGTGAAGCACGAAACCCCTAGAAACCTGGTGATGGCTTGGTGGTATTCCGCTTGAACCTGTAGGAAGAACCCTCTTATAATTATGAACCCCGTTGGTTGAGAATACACCTGTAGGACTACTCAACCCTGTCAAAATGCTCTGATCGCTCAACTGCAGAAGAAACCCTTCGTCTCAGAGCTACACCTCCAAGACCGCAGCGTGAGAATAAACCATTGCCCACCTTAAATATTTAATATATATTGTAAATAAATAAAAAGATACAGAGCAATGATAATATAAATGGACATATAAACAACTTCACTTCAATGTGGAAACAAAAATAATGGGCACGGGAAGTTATATCCAAAAGAAGTAACATCTTACCTGCTAAAGTAAATATCCACATGGGAAAGAGGCTTTGACTGCCACTCCCTTTTTCTCTATTTAAATCTAAGAGCTGCTTTGAATTCCAACACCTGATTCATACATTATGATATATCAGAACAAACCAACATCCAAAGATTCCTAACTCTTAGACTATAAATAAAAATTAAAAAATTATTTCTCAAGCATAGGATACATTAATACATTATTGTATTAGATTTTACCTAAGAAATGACCCCATGGCGAGTCCTGCTATCTTCGTCTATGGGGCGACCGTGCGAATCCTTGCCTTTAACTGCCAACTCTTTACCCTCATCACTCGGTTTGTTTCAATTTATCAAGTGAGACTAACTAGTGGCAAGAGGAGTCCATTTGAGAGGTAGAGTATGTTCTGGTCCCAGGTGAAGCAGATCCAATTTACTGAGTTCTAGTCCCAGTTCATGATCTAGATCGAAAGCCTGCAGCATCGAAAGAGAGTTCCCTGCTCCGATGGTGCTTGGGAACGCTAAAAGCTACAGGGCCTCCTCCCTTTACAAAGGAAATACGTTGGGTAGCAAGCAACTGCCTTTGGTATATGGGAAAACCGTGTCTAGTAATGAGGCTGCATTTCTATGCGCTGCCACAACCTTCGATCCCAATATGGTATACCAAAAAATTGTGCTCTGCGATATTGTAAGGGTGAATACAGATGAGAAGGAACTAGAAGTGAAACGAGCTGGCGGTGAGGGAATGATTATGGCCAACCTTCCTTCACCCGGATAGGATTTGTTGACGGTTAGTTATTTCTTACTGGTAACCTACATCTATTTCAAGTCTAGGGAGGACGATTACACTGTCCCAGCCCTATTTACTTTGCTAATAAACGGGGGTCAGGTATGAAGGTATCTGGCCACCTCAATCCAACTGGCCTCTCGCTTCGGTGCTGGGTGATGGTCAAACTGCTGGTAAGGAATCCACCGCATGAAATGTAGCTGTAGGTGCAAGACTCGATAAACTGAAATTGGAATTACTTAAACTTTAACTCCAACTAGCTCTGCCGCTATTCAATCTGAGGCTGGCCTTGAAGCTTATAAATAAAGGGGTTCTGGTTCATGAACAATTGGTTATTTAACAGGTGCTTCCACATGGTAAACAAGGTCCACAGGGCGTTCTACGACTGGAAATGGAACTACAGGTTCCAGAAGTAGCTAATATGGATATGCATCTCACTCTGTCTCTGTGCCTAGTGAAAATAAGGACGCCTTTACATATGTTTAAGTTTATCCTACCCGCTGCTCCTGCCTTTGACTGGTTTTCATGTGAATCTTGGATCTTAAGCTTATAATGGTGGGTGCGTATGTCCTCCTCGGTCCCCTGTCTGAATCGAATGGGAAATTGTGCCAAGATGAGATTTCAGTAGGAGGAGATTTAAAGGCACTCGGAAGAAATTGCAGTAAGGCAGTTGCAAGAACAAGACCCACAAAAAAAGCACTAATCACAAAAGCCCTAATCACTAAGCCAACGGTAGATGACCAAAACAAAGTGACGTGTTTTGGGCGGGAGAAATGTTAAAGTCAAGCTCTAAATTTAAACAAAAAATTAATACTACCTCCCTCCATTTTTCCAAACATAGTATCATACCCATTGTTGTTTTGATGGATGTTGAGCGCACTCTTTGATTCTTTGTAATGTCAACAATTGATTTAAAAGGATGCTTCAATCAATTTAATTTAATTTTAATAAATTTATTTTAAAAACCTTGATGATGAACCACATAATGAGTGGTTTGAAAAGCTTCGACTTCAAAAAGATTATGTGTTTATCCATAAGAGTTTTTAAAGAAATTAATTAATTAATTATTAAAATAAAATTGAGATAAAATAGTAAATTTGGGAGAGGTTTTTGCAACCCATGGTTTTTCTCATGGTATTCCACCTTGCCAACAAGGGAAAATTAACTCGATAGTAGGTAATTAATTAATTATTAAAATAAAATTGAGATAAAATAGTAAATTGAGGAGAGGTTTTTGCAACCCATGGTATTCCACCTTGCCAACAAGGGGGAATTAACTCGATCATAGGTCCCATATAGACCTGCTCTTGTTTGGAATGGCTAATCCCAACGGGTTTTAAATATTGTTATAAGGGTCAGGGGAATAATGAGTTAGTGGTTAATGGATTAAGGATTAGGGGCTTAGGGGTTAGGAGAATAGGGGCTTAGGGGTTAGATGGTTTAGGGTTTAGGGGTTAGGGGAATAATGAGTTAGTGGTTAAGGGGTTAGGGATTGGGGGCTTAGGGGTTAAGGGATTATGGATTGGGGGCTTAGGGGTTAGGGGATTTAGGCACATTTACGGGTTAGGGGAATAATGAGTTAGTGGTTAAGGGATTAGGGATTGGGGTTAGGGGAATAATGAGTTAGTGGTTAAGGTGTTAGGGATTGGGGGCTTAGGGGTTAGGGGATTTAGGTGCATTTAGGGTTTAGGGGAATAATGAGTTAGTGGTTAAGGGATTAGGGATTGGGGGCTTAGGTGTTAGGGGATTTAGGCGCAGTTAGGGGTTAGGTGAATAATGAGTTGGTGGGTAAGGGATTAGGGGCTTAGGGTTTAGGGGATTTAGAAGTTAAGGATTTTAGGGGTTAAGGGTGAGGGTTTAATGGGTTATGGGTTAAGTGTTAAAGGTTTAGGGGTTAGGGGTTAGGGGTTTAGGTGTTAGTGGTTTAGGGGTTTAAGGGTTTAGAGGTTTAGGGTTTAGGGGGTTAAATGGGTTATGGTTTAGGGGTTAAATGGGTTAGGGGTTGGGAATTAGCATTTAGGGGGTTAAGGGTTAAGGGTTTAGAGGTTTAGGGTTTAGGGGGTTAAATGGGTTAGGGGTTTAGGGGTATAGGGGGTTAAATGGGTTAAGGGTTGGGAATTAGGGGTTAAGGGGTTAGACGTTTAGGGTTTCATGGGTTAAATGGGTTAGGGGTTGGGAATTAAGGTTTAAGGGGTTAGCGGTTAAGGGTTAAAGTTTTACGGGTTAGGGGGTTAAATGGGTTACTGGTTTAGAGGTTTATGGGGTTAGGGGATTTAGCAGCTAATTAGGATTTAAGGGGTTAGGGGTTAATGGGTTAGAGGTTTAGGGTTTAGGGGGTTAAATGGGTTAGGGGTTTAGAGGTTTAGGGGGTTAGGGGATTTAGTAGTTAAGGATTATTGGGGTTAGGGGTTAGGGGTTAATGGGGTTAGGGTAGGGGATTAAATGGGTTAGGGTTTTAGGGGGTTAAATGGGTTAGGGGTCGGGAATTAGGGCTTAAGGGGTTAGGTTTAAGGGTTTATGGGGTTAAATGGGTTAGGGGTTTAGGGATTTAGGGGGTTAAATGGGTTAGGGGTTAAGGGTTTAGGGGTTAGAGGTTAAGGGTTTAGAGGTTTAGGGTTTAGGGGTTAAATGGGTTAGGGGTTTAGAGGTTTATGGTTTAGAATGTTAAATGGGTTATGGGTTGGGAATTAGGGTTTAAGGGGTTAGGGGTTAAGGAGTTAGAGTTTTAGGTTTTAGGGGGTTAAATGGGTTAGGGGTTTAGAGGTTTAAGGGTTAGGGGTTAGGGGTTAATGGGGTTAGGGTTTAGGGGGTTAAATGGGTTAGGGGTCAGGAATTAGGGTTTAAAGGGTTAATCTTAGCGTGGGTGTGACGGTGTTTGGTGGATTGGTGTGTGGTCTCTATGTGGAGAATTTGGAGGCTGGTCACTGCCCTGGGGGAATTTATGCTCAGGCATCGGCTACTTTGGCATAATTTGTTGTTCAATTTCCTATGTTGGATTGGTGGGTGATGGTATTTGGTTTTGATGGTGGTGGAAGTCTTTATATGGCAGTGGGAGGTGTCTTCGTGCTTCCCTGTGGTGGTGGGAGATGACATTTGGCTCCTTCACTAGTGGTGTTTGTTTTCTATAGTGGGGGGTCTGGTCTCTAGACTTTGCACATGGCGGAGTTCCTCGACCTTAGCTAATTATGAAGCACCCAGTGTGGTGTGGGTGTTCTCCCTCCCCTATCGTCCATAGCCCTGTGGGGGTGGTAGAATCAAAACTAATCATGGCAGCTCCACGATAGGGTGGAAAGACTGCGGGGTGTGCATGACTCGCTAGTTTAGGTGCGCATGGGGGCCGTGGAGAGGTAAGCAGGGGGATAGCAGAGGTGGGGGTTTGAGGGTTCAAAAGTAGTGTCATCGGGGCAGAGGAGGTCGTGGTGGCAAGGGGAATTGTGGGTTTGATTGATTTGAGGTAAATGAGGGGAGGTTATCCAACATTGTTGCCTAGATAATTTTCGTGCAATTATCAGTAGCCCAATGGAAAGAGTGGACACAAATGAGAGATTATGTCGTGAGGAGAATGCAGAGCAGATGCCAACATTGGAATGAATGCACTATTTACAGTGCCAAGTCCAAGAGAGTCTGGTAGTGGTTTGGCGAGGCCAATATCAACTCACTGAAAAAGTAGAAAATATGGAGACTTGGTTGGTGCACTTTGAAGGGCATAGTTAGTGTGACTTCTCTCCTCCACCGCATCTAGGAACCACCTCGGAAAACCCTGCATCCATCACATTGGATGACTAGTATGCTATTTGGTGTTCTTTATGTTTTATATGTGGTTTGGTGCCTCTGGCCCAACCGTTTATGGACAATGTCCCTAGCCCCTCTTTTGTATTTTTTTGCATGTGGTGCAATTTTTTGTCAACAAACCTAGTCAAGGTGAGACCACCTATTTTGTAACTGGCTATATGCACTCCTTTTTTCCTACATGAATATAACATTGAATTACAAAAAAGCAAAGGTTCATACATCATTAAAAAATTAATTAAGTTTCATAGTTAAATTAATAAAATTTCATAACTATTTACTAAATAGGTCTATAAATATATATTTTAGGTTTATTTATTTAGTATTTATCAAATGTAAATATGATGATTTAATACTAGATTTAAATGAACTCACATGTTTAACATAAGAAATGTTATATTTATCTATTTATTAAATGTAAATATAAAGATTTATCTATTTATTTTACTTTATCAACCCGAGGTTCGTATAAACTTGGAGGTGACAATGTTATATACACAACATATGTATTATGTTCATGTCGTCCTCTTCCGCTCTATGAAAGGGTGCTACTTCTAGGGGTTCTCAGTGAAGTCTATCATACTTTAATGAAACTAAAATAAATTGCAGAAAGGAAATGATAGAAATGAAACTAATTCAATTTGCAGAAAGGAAATGGCATAAATGAAACTAATTTAGATTGAAGAAAGGAAACTAATTTAGAGCACGCTTAACTTGGCCAATCGTCCAAACACACCCTAATCTATCCATCATGCTTTTATCTCTGTATTTATTCATGACCTAATTATAATTTGAAGAAGTGTGTTTGCAGTTTGGAAGAAAAAGGGCTAAAGAGGCTAATGGGGGGCTTAACACATGAAACAAGGCTTAGAAGTGGAAAGAGCAAGATTAAACCTTATAAAACCTTATTATAGCGCAAAAATGGCTTTGGAGAGGAATGTTTTGAAAAGTGCGATGGTAGACAAGTGGGAGTACAGTTCGGGAGCGGAAGCGAAGTGCGATTTGTGAAAAGGTAAAATCTGTGAAGTACGAAGTGCAATGGGGTAGAAATTGATATTTTCGATGTGTTAAATGTTTCGAAGTGAGATTGCAATGTATGGTAGCGGGAGAACCAAGAAGAAAAGGGTGGAGGTCAAAATTTAATGGTTTTTCAAGTGTTTTGCGTTAAAATGGTTGTGATAGCCGCAGAACGTGAAAACAAAGGAATAGAAGGCAGAATAAGTCGTTTTGAAGTGTTTTTGGGAATAAAAAGGGTCTGACAACTGCAAATAAGTGAAAATATAAGGGGACAAAAGTGTAACAACAGAGATGGAAAATGAAGCGGGAAGGTGAGGGTGAACTTCTTTAGATCTTTAATACTTCTTCCTACAAAAAAACTTGCGGATTCATGCACGGGAAAACAGAAAAGAATGCGTGATAAAACCAGTGAACAAAATTCAATTTTTTTGGCCTATGGGAAAGCCTAACCCCCTCAAGCTTTATTGACAAAGATGAGAAGGGAAGTCTAGATCTACAAATTTTAGAGTTTTCTCCTCTATTCTATTAAGCAAATGAAAACCTACAACAACAATTCGAAACAACAACTTGAAACTATTAGAAGCAATATTAACTAAATGAGAGAAACAAAAAATAACTAATGGACACAAACACACTAGCTAAATGAAAGAAAGGAAATGATGGTAACAGGAAGAGAAGTCGAGGAACATGGATTGGGTCCTAATCCACGAGCCCAACTCTCTGGAACAAGATCAATGAAAATTCATCTCAATACTCATTGCATTAAAATGAATTCTTATTACATCCGGAAGGTCTTAAACAAAAAAAGACTAATATAATGGAAAATGGATGGCATGGGATGGAATGGAATACACTGTATCGAATGGTCGGACTAGAATGGAATAGAATCAACCCTAATTAGCTCTTGATTATATTTATTTATCCTCAAGGGCAGCTACCAACAAATCCCTAAAAAATAGGTAATGAGTCCACTTGACTCCAAGTGAAGTATGGCTTGAGTGCACTTGGTCTTGAGTCGCTTGGCTGCCTTTGGAATTCTAATTGCTGGAGGGGCTCCCGTGAGGATCCTTTGGCTACATTTGAGAGTTAAGGAGGGTGGAAAACCCCCTTGAATCTATCCAATATTTCTCCCTAATTCCCTGATATTGTGCTCATTTATTCTCCAATCTTGATATTCCAGTGGCAGGGAGCAAGTCCCTAAATCATCTCCTTCTCCAAATCTACATAATCTGCCAAATATTCTCACAATATTATACAAAAATAACCAATATTAGGCACAATTATGCAATTACCTTTAAAAATTCCTAAGAAAATATTGAAGCATAAGAAAACATTATTAAGTGCAAAAGGAGAGATTTAATATATATATTCATGTGCATAAGGAAGGTAGATGGGCTTAAGAAAGGTTAGATGGGCCTTATTATGTCAAAGTTATAGGCCCATCACATGGTCCATTTTAATGTTGATGAGATGAGCCGCATGGCTCTTAAACTCTAGGTGGGTAGGGCCTAGAGTCCCATTCATGCATCCATATTGTGTTGGGGTTTGGTTCTTGGATGTAAGTGCAAGTTCTTGGATATAAACCTTCTGTCTACAAGGAAGGTCAGTAGGTTATTCTATTGGGACGCAACTGGCCCTCTCTGGTTCATGGTGTGTGCAGTCGGGTATGTTATTTTCCTTTTCTCCCCTCCTCGATCATGACCTGCTCAGTATACAAATCTCTCTCGAAATTTTATTGACAATCTCTGAAACTCGAATTTCAATGGAAATCGTTGTCTAAAAAATGGAAAAGTTTTTGTGGTTTCTTCATATGTTATGTCTGTTGTTCCTATGTCGGTATCCGTTTTATTTGGCATTCTATTATCTTGAATGGGAATGTATGGTAAATTTCTAGTTAGTAGTCTTCTATTGAAGGAATGTATGCTCGTCGTTGCTGGTTATATCCATAAAAAATTTTCCTTGAGCAATGGAATGAGATTTAATTCCTTGCATATGATTTATTATGTTTATGGTGTGGAACTATCTATTATTGGGCTCGGGGAGCTAGTCTGTGGCACCTCCCTCCTGAGGTGACATACTAAATTTGGATTCTCTTTGCCTACTAACTCAATTGAGCACAAGGTGTTGGTAAAACGTATTGAGTGGCGAAGGTGGTCGTCCTCTTCGACCCTCAATTTATATGTAAGGCTCGGTCCTAACGAAGTTTCCTCTTAATTTTATTTCATGCAGTTGTGTCAGGTTCTCAAAATGTGTGCAATCACCCTACCCACGAGCAAACAGTCTAGTCATAGACTGTGGCTCATCCTGTTCAATTGACAGTTTGTAGTTTGGCTGATTGGTTGATAATTCAAATGGCTTTCCCATCTCTTGGTGCTAGTTTGTCCAGAAATGGGGGCTGAGGTCGTAGAAAAAAATTGGGCAATCATGGCAGCCAGGGTTCATCCTATGCCCAAAAATTGAAAATAAGCAGACACAAGAATGATGCTAGATTATCAGTGAGGCAGACCAGGATTATAATACAGGTACCCCATCCCGGGTTAAATAAATGATCTCAATATGAGAATCATAATTAAATCAATGGGAAGAATCTAAAGTGCGTATAGAATATTGGCACATATTAGTTCCTGACCTAGGACACACTCGCGACCGAAACACCCAAATAAATGAATTGTCCATCTCTACTGGCTAATGAAAAGTATTTTGGCTAGAGCTATCATGACCTCTCCTGCATGCTCTGTCAAATCTAATCTAGGTTTTTAGGAAATTCAAAAGGAATTTCAACTTATCCAATTTCAAATCCAACAACAGAATTTTAGTCTTGTCTACATTGAGAAGCACATTCTATGCCTTCCCTAGTATGAATTACTAGGTTCCAGTGCTAAGGACCCAATGCCTGTGGATTCCTTTGATGAGTAGTTGTTTGTTTAGATATGACAACTCTTAATTTTTTTTAATTTCCTGATGTATATGTCAGTTAGTAATATATACTATAGTTATTTAGGTAATAGCTGGTATCCAAACATTCAATCATATAAGGCTTTGTTTGACATACTTAAGTTATTGAGATTTTGGATGGCATATAATGTGGTTCAGTGGCCAACAAACCTAGTTTCCCAATGGGCAGGTTGAGGCCACTAAGCGTATTTTATGTATGTGACCTAGTTTTTGAAAATGAATGAATCAAAAGGTCCTACTAAGCATACAAAAAGAAAGACACAAATTTATTATTGTCACTTTTCATATGCTTTGAGCACCCACTATCTACATACTGATGACTATGCTGATTTGGGAATATAGAACAATACCACATTCTTCATTACCTTCTTCCCTTTTCTGCTATCATATCTTGGGTTAGTTTTTGGATTGCTTGACCTTAAGAGTTGGTCTGAAATTTCTATTGTTGCACTCAAATACCTTGTGCTGATAATTATGGAAGTTATAACATTTAATAACATGAAACAAAGGAGAAAATGAATTTTTGTGATCTATGATAACATTTATTTTTAAACTTGAAAAACTCATGTTTGGCTGATAATATTTATTCCTTTGATTTCTAACTTTCCCATTTCTAAAGTATGCGTTGGAACTTGCAACTTTATGTCCATAATTTGTGCTTATAAAATAATAACCATAAAAAATATTCTCATACCCGGGAGCAATTTTCCTGTTTAATTTTTTATGTCTTCGTCTTGGAGGAACTCCAATTATTTGTTGAAATCTATTTCTATTTCTTGCATTTAATTGTTGCTACTGATTTTTATTTTCAATCATTTTAATCTTGTTTTCCTTCTTTTCACTTTTCTTGTCCTGCTATTTGTGATCATCTTCTTTAGCTGCAATTATGTCTAGTACCTTGACTACATCAACAAATTTAATAGTCCTATTTTTTTCATTTTATTTAGAGATTGTCTCTCCTTCATAGCCCAAACCAATTTTGATATGAGGGGATCATAGAAAATTCATAATTTCATCCGATTTACTAGTCATTTTGATGAATTTCTAATTTAGACTAAGTCGTGCTATAGTATTTTATAACTCTTTTCTAAGGGAGACTACATACTCCTCGAGCTTTTCACATTCCTTGTCTTTTTATTTCAGCTGCTCTAGCAAAGTTTCTTGAATTTTCTTTGCTTCCTCAATTTTTAGAAGAAGAGGTTTCAAATATTTAGAGTTACCTTTTACATTTTCAAGGTTTGCAAAATATCTTTTTGCATCTTATTCTTTTTTCTTTGTAATTTGATTTATTCTAAAGAACTAATATGTTCACCTTCCAAGTATACTTCTACCACTTCTTCAAAAGACCTGTTAATGGTGCTGGAAGTCTGTCAACCAAGGGGTCTCCCTGATGTGAAGTCGTTATTATACATCACACTACTTGGAATAGGAGCCCCATCTAGAGTATCGACCTGGTTTCCATATATTCTTATAGATTTCCCTTGGCTCTAACCGTGTGAGAGAGAGATGTGTGTAAATGTGCCTTCAAAAATTAAGAGAGTTTGCCTCATAAATGTTTGGTCATATGTGTGTCAAAGTTTTTTCATTACAGAGGGGAAAGATAAGTGAGCCTCTAAGAGAGAGGTAATAGTACCACTAGTAGAGACGCACATAGGCAAGAATGATCCGTTCAACATCCAACAGAATAGTCCATAAGGATGCGATGGACATTACAACCAATACAACAAGAAATATATGTCTAATATCCAATGGAATAGTCCAAAAGGTTGCAACAACGATGGAAACCATTACAACACGTTCTCAATATTATAAGTACTAAAATAACCGAAATAGTTCAAACAATTTAGCATAGATGTAAGCAAACACGAATTACAAAAAATCATAGAATAGTATTACAAATATTCATAATCCATGCATGGAGAATGTGTTGGATATGAGGCTTATGATATTAAGAAAAATTTCTAGGACACATGTATACAATACACACCACTAGCTCCAATAGTGGAGCATTGGAGCCACTCCTTGCTCCTCAAAAGAACTAGCTTGTCTCTCTAATGCCTTGCGGGAGGATCCAAGGTGAAAAGTACTTTTCTTGTACTGTGAGGGTGTTTATATAACAAATGGGGTGATCCTTCACCTCCCTTGTGACTCTTGGGCTATCGTCATGACTGCTTGACTTCTCTTGGCATTTTTAATCCCTACATGACTTTTCACATTACATGAATGTCTCTTGGACTTCCACTTTACATTATATTTCTCCAATATTCAATTACATATTCCAAAAAATGACGTGGAGCATGATGACTCATGACATGACATGACACTGATGACATGGAATACATGATGAAATGGAAATTTCAATCCATTCTTTGCTGTTGCTTTCTTTGTGTATTCTTGAAAATATGGTGCTTTTTCTTCTTCTTCCTCCTCCTTATGACCTGAAGATAAGGATTCTTCAATCTGGTCTCGATATTCCATTTTCTGTTACAGTCCAATGTTCCTTCATTTTCTTTCCTATTGATCATCTTATATCCTCAACTCCTTATTGTCTTCTAGCATGTCCTGCTTCTCCATCTCCTTCTTCATCATCTTGCCATAGCATGATAGAGTACCTGTACTTGCAATCCAATCATGACAAGATGAAATTAGTATGATAAAACCCTAGTATAATACAATACATGTTGATCCACTATCTAAGCCAGAATCAGGTTGCAGGATGAGGGAATGGCTCTGTGACTATGCAATCGTGTAGCTCAGGAAGTCAGGGGTGAAGCTTGAGCCTTGAGACTGTGCAATGCACAGTTCAGACTGGACTAGGCAGGCATATTGTGTACTTTTGGGACTCAGTGAGCTGGGATGAGGGGTTTTGCACTGTTTCAATGAACTGCACAGTTCTAGAAGGCATAGTAGACCCGGTGATTGCAGATTTGTGCAATTCAAGAGCTCAAGGGCTGGGCTTGAGGTTTGAGACTACACAATGCATATTTCAGTCATGACTGGAGGGCATGATTGTATATTTTTTGAGGCTAAGACATAGGATTGAGCACCGAAATTATGAAATGCGTAATACTGGAAGGAAAGGAGGCCATGTGATTGTGAATTTGTGTAGTTCAGGAGCTTGATACTGAGGCTGTGAAATGCGTAGTGTTGGCTTGGTTGGAGAAAAAAATTACACAGTTCTAGGACTCAAGGGATGGGCTTGAGAATTGAGGTTGTGAAATGCATAGCTGTGGGAGGAAGATATTGTGAATTGTGCAGTTCCAAGATACAAGGTTGCTTCTTGAGGGTTAATAGCATGAAATGCACAGTCCAAGAGGGCTAGATGAGGCTAGGTTGTTCAATGGAGAAGTTTTCCAAATTTGACTAAGTGTGGGATCCGTGCAACTGATGTGAATAGTGGCAAGAATTGATTGTGATCACACACTTAGAACACTTGATGACACAACATAGATCATCTAAGACACATGAGAAACATACTTCCCTCAGTGCGACAAATTTGTGACAACTTAAGACAAGTGCGACACCAAAGATACACTTTGCAACGACCGTGACGAAACTTGTGAAACAATGCTTGAAACTTTGGGAATGAGTGCGATATATGTTTACATGGTAAGACCAACTCATTTACACAAATATTACCCCAGAAAAAAACCATAACTAGCTTCTATACATTGTGCGACACTTAACATGCTGAAAGACGATAATTTCTAAAGTGTGAATGAAACGTATGATATGCAAACGACAGTGAAAATAACACATGCTAGAGAGAAGATAACATGAAAATGACACTAATTAGGGTGAAAGCAAGAAAAAGTGATAGCTGAAAACAAGAAAATGACACTCATGAAAATAAAGGTGTGTGAAAGCGAAAGTTTTCAAAACTCACCGAAACAGAAGTAAAAAGAAGCTAGAAGTGAGAAATTGTTGATGTCACTATGCACTGACTTTCGACATGGATTGGACATTGCCTAGGAAAATTCTTGATGGAATTTGATATGTTTGTTCAAGCTTGCGTAAAATAATGTGATCATGAACTTGTTGCAGACTTAGAATATGTGAACAAGTGACTTCGACAATTCTAATTCAAGAAGGGAGCTCAAAATAATCAACTGACCAACAAGTGACTATGAAACGACCGATCACAAGATCCACAGTGGGCTCCAAAATTCACATACATGCAAAATTTTGGAGGGTGTTTGTTGCAATGACAACAAGACTCTACTTGTTTGTCTTATAGAATTTCTAAATCCACAAGCATGAACTAGTGGTCTGGTTGCAAGTGTGAGTGATAAGCTTTCAAATCTCGTGACAATTTCTTTTAATTCTGGTGGAATTTCCTCTATTTCCTTCTCTGTTTTAGTCATCAAATTTTAATTTATAACACAACTCTATAATGCACTAAAATTTGTTACACAAATTTTTAATTGCATTAAAAACCAATTTTCATTCTTTTATAGATGACATAAGCATATTATATAACTAATATATAATGAGCAGTAATAATAGAATCTCATCTGACAAATGATTGACGGATTTAAAATAATATTAAACCCACTTGCATTGAGTTATCGAATCCACTTTTATTGTTAAACTCCACACATCTAAAAATGCGATATCCACAAATCTTCATGCTCTCATGTGTAAACTGTTAGATTGAAATAATTTCTGGCAATTAGTTTAATTTATAAATTATCGGGTCCATTCAGATAGTTAACTACAGTGCAACTTTATATGCGATAATCGCTAGATCATCAATCAAGATGCGAAGACCGTCGGATTCCCCAAGTACTGGCGCTCTACTTAACTTATTAAACCTCAATTCTCTACACTGTACAATGATTTAATTTCTTCAAACCTGATAGATTCGTAATTTATCCAAGGAAAATCACAGTTTTATACATCAATAACTAATAGTTTTAATTCAATCTAGTATAACTGAATGATTTTTCTTCCACATTGTACGCACAAGTTTCAATGTAATATACTCTCAGCAAACAAAATAAGACTCATTCTAAAATTTAAACAATCCAGAATATGTCGAAAGAAATGAAAACTTAAGACGTAGCATTCACGTACACATTCACCCAACTACAGAGGAAATGAAATTCTTTTTCTATTCGATCCCCTTTTCCATCAAATCCTCCTCTTTGTCCTCATTTCGAACTTACATTTTAATAGATATATATATATATATATATATATATATATATATATGCTCAAACAAACAAATTGATCAAATTTTATGGATCAATTTGCCCAATTTTAGATAAAATCATATTACATAATATTTTCCTAAAAATCTTCAACAAAAAAAACTAAATTCAATAAATCCAATATAAAGCTATCCAAATCCTTGAATACTAGTAAAATCTTATCTATCAAAATAGTAAATCGCAGGCTAAAGGATTCCAATCCTTTGCTTGTAATTTTTTTTTGTATTTTTGGAATTAAAAAAAATGAAGCTTTTATCCCTCGAGACTCATTCTCCTGCATCAGACTCCTGAGGAAAAAATTCTTCATGGGCTCTTGTCCATGAGTTCCTCCACAGAACTGCCCAATTTCTGTAGCATGGTATCTATCATCCAAGTAGCTTCTGCAACTGGTTGATCTTTCCACTTGATCAAATACTCAAAGTATTCTTGTCCTCTTGTCTTCTTAGACAATCTTTTGTCTAAAATATTCTCTGGCTGCAATATTTTTGCTGTGGGTAACTGTTTCAACCAGTCAATCTCTTCTTCACCTTCAGCTTTATCACCTGTGTCTCCTTCCTCATACCTGTACAAGTCAACAACATTGAAAATTGGAGATATTCCAATGTTAGGGGGTAAATCAATTTCATAGGCATTTGCAGAAAATTTTCTCAATACTCTACATGGCCCAATTTTCTTAAATTTCAATTTGTTATACGCCCTTTTTGGAAATATTTCCTTCCTCAGGTGTGCTAGAACCAAATCTCCAACCTCAAAATTAACTTCCCTTTTCTTCAAATCTTCTTTGCTTTTGTATTTGATGTTGCTGTCCTGTAACTGTTGTTTTACATGTTCATGTATTGTTTGAATTTCTGAAGCAAATTCTTCTCCATCAACACTTTTCATCTCTACTTTTCCCAAATTCCTTAATTCATACACTCCTCTTGGGTGCATTCCATAAATTATATGGAATGGAATCTGTCTTGTACTCCTGTTAGGAGAGTCATTATAAGCATATTCAGCCTGTGCCAAAATCTGATCCCACTGTTTAGGATGTTCACCTGCAAGACTTCTCAAAAGATTACCCAAGCTTCTATTCACCACCTTAGTCTGTCCATCAGTCTGAGGGTGATAAGCTGAGCTGAATCTCAGTTTAGTACCAAGCTTTTTCCACAATGTCCTCCAGAAGTGACCAACAAATCTGGTGTCCCTATCTGAGACAATGCTTTTAGGTAACCCATGCAATCTTACAATCTCTTTGAAAAACAAATTAGCAACATGAGTAGCATCATTAGTTTTATAACATGGAATAAAATGTGCCATTTTAAAAAATATGTCAATTACAACATAGATTGCATCATTCCCTCTCTGTGTTTTCGGTAAACCCAAAACAAAAAATCCATACTTACCATATCCCAAGGTAAATCCACTCAGTCCTGGACCTTAATACAACTCCTTTTCCATTTGGGATAGTGGCTCCGACTTTGGATAATATGGGACGGTTTCCCAATAATATATGGGATGATGATTGGTTGGTTGATATAATGGGTAATGGAAGTAATTATTAATCTATTCTATAACTTTTTAATTAATACAAATAATACTAATAAAACCCGGGTATCATATAATAAATGCGATTAGGATTTGTTAGATTAAATGAATAACCATATAGATGGCCTATTCATCCAAAAAAGAAAGATGTATACACATATAATAATTACTTTGTTTAAGAAATTAAACAAAGTAATGATGATAACATATCGCATTCATATAGTTAAATTGCTCACATATATTTGAAATATGAAAATTCTAAATTTTCGGAAATGATATAATAAAGAATTATTTCAAAAGCATACATATATAAACAATAGCAATTTTCAAAACAGAATGTTTCATTGCATAAAGAAAAATTGAACAACATAATTATGATAAAAAATACCGGATACATGTGTAACCTATTGATGCAAATAACACTCCGATCCTCGCTTTTTCACTTAGAACGACTTTTCGGGAAGAAAAAAAATGCATATTATTGAAAAACAATTTCCTCATAAAATCACGAGAATGTGATCCACCATTAATAAAAATAATGTATTCGAAGTACGAAGTGTAACTTCTCAAGTCAAAAATTTATACAAATTGAGGAACCCTTTCTAAATGCATGAAAGGGGTTTAAATAGTAATAAAATTAACAAATTATCTAAAATATTGCTAAAAAAATGAAGGATCGGAGATCCGATTTCATAAATAAATTTCAATCTCCAAGAAGACGGAGTTCATTGTATTTCTTTCATGCAGTGTGCGCAAGCTGGTAGATTGATATCATATCTTTTGCTTCGGGAGGATGACTCATACGGGAATGTAGGTGACTGGTATATGTGGCATCCGATAGTTCGGAATCATATAACCGATGGCATCGGAGAGGCATTTTGTAGTCATTTGTTGGCTAGGTGGCTTAACCAAATAGAACCAGAATGCGTCCCATGTGATTCCTTGTATCGCGGCTGCTCCGTTGATCTTTATTGGCCAAGTCCTCGCTTCCATTGTTTCTCTATTTCCTTGACCTTCGGGAGTTTTTCCTAGGATACAATCCGAAATCATATTGGTCTGCATACTGATTGTTATTAATTAATTCCACTAAATTGTTCATTATTGCTCTTGCTCTTGAGGTAGCCCGTTCTCCTTTAATCAACTCGTGTCTCCCATTCCGCAAACAAAATTTCTTTGTGTGATTCTTGAATCTTAGGAAGATTAGCAGCGATGCCTTGATCCGTGTCCTACCATGTGAGGAATCCCGAAATCTTCTCATTGGCATCTTCAAATTCAAGTCTTGTATTTATTGCCTTTTCTATGAGTGATGATGCTATTTCACATAAAGGTTCTCGCTAGAGATATCTTATGACATAAAACATCAAGTTGTTGTGACAACATTTTACTTAATTCAAGAGCCTCCATTTTAAATTGATCAAGTCTAGGATAATCTTTAAATCTTTGTATTTGTGCTTGTAACAAATCACTCGATTCTTCTTTGGCCATCTTTTCTTGTTGAAGCATCACTCGTAATTTATTTAATTCTTGAGACAATTGTTGTTCTTTATGTATAGCTTGTTGGTCAAGCTTTTTCTTTTTCAATATTCAATTGCTCTTGGAGTCGCTTTCGATCTTTTTGACTTTCTTCAATGAGCTTGTTCTAGCTATGTTATCCTTTGTTGATCCATTGTTGGCTTTTCTTCCAATAGATCTATTTGTTGATATTTTTCCTTCATAAATTGACTAACCTCGGAGGCTTTGTATATTGTAGTCATCGTATAAGCCCCCCGCATATTGATATAATTTAGTTAAATCCTGCGAGGGATTAACTTTGGAATCCTTCCGGACAACATTCATTAATTTAACATGGGGAGATGAAAATAGACCTTGATCAATTTTCCTTTTCTTTCTCTCGCTTTTAACTACGGGCCTATGTTTTGGGCTCGTAAAATACATCTAGAGGTGGTATATCTTCAATATTTAATACAATTTCTTCGTAAGGATTTTTAGGAATAATCTCAATATCCCATCTATTAGTAAAGTCGATTGTTCTTTCATTTGTAACATTGGTGATTGAAGGCTTTTATGTTGCGGGAATTTGTACTCTGTAGACACATTACGAGAATCTTTACGGCCCTTGATCTGGCGATCAAATTGTTCCCATTCCTTCAATAATTTTTAATGATCATCTATATCCATTTCGGAGGAATCACTAGCCTTATTTCATGTATTTTCCTTTTTCCTGCTTTCTGTTTCGATATTCTTTTCTCCTCTGTATTCTTCATGTTGCAGAGGAGTAGTTCTTAATTGATCCCGGAGGTATTGTTAGTAGTCCGTTGTTTACGAAATTTGTAAAAATTCTTCCATGCCTTTTTTCTTCAAAATTTAATTTTGCTAAATGTTTAACTTGTGAAAATCCTTTGGGTGAGGCAAATAGATCATCAAAATTGGCATCTTCATGTTCAAATTTTTGAAATCTATACCATAGATGTAAAATTGAAGGCAACCTTTTTCGGATCATACTTGTGTTTTGGGAATGGTTGCCAATCTCGAGCTCTTTTATCTTTTGGGCTTCTTTCTCTACATGTTTGAAATCATGTAGAGAAAAAGATCCAAATCGGAGGGGAAAATGTCGGCCACATCGGCTTCTTAGAAATTTTTAGGTTTTTTAGACATTCCTTTCTCCTTTATCTCGATAAGATATTTCTCGGCCTAATAGTTTGTCGAGGGAACGTACAAGGGAAAAAACATGAGGATCGGTGATACTTCCGAATATTCGGATATAAGTGAATTTTTCTTCCTCAAACCCGACCTTCCGAGCGAGGGTTAGGTCGGTGTTGGCCTCATCGGATAACCTAGGAGCGGGTTTATTGAATATAAATTGATGAAGCTGGTAAAATGAATCCATGACAAATTACTCGTATATGTGGTCTTTATAATAGGATTTCCACGGATATTTGTGATAAATGTGGATAGGAATTGGACTTTGAGGAGTCCATTTCCGGACCCTAAAATATGGAACTCGTAATTGAAACGAGATGGTATCAATGATATAGGCACTCATATAGAATGGGGGTATTATGCGGGTGGTAACAAACCTATTTTTTCCTATAATATAGGATTTTTCTCGCCATTTTATCGGATAAAATGGTTGCCCAATCCATAATGTAGGAATTAACGACAACTTCAATTAGGGGTACCATCTCAATGGAAAATTTTTCGAGTTGACGAGTTCCAAATAATCTACATATCATAGCTGCAGACGATAATAGTAAGGAGAGGCCAAAGATTCTACGAAGTACATACCCGAAGATTCATGCTTATGTTTCTCGGGAAAAATGTCTCCAATCTCTAATGGGATCGACTCCACTTCATTTTCCTTGGCGAAGTCTTCCCGAAATGCTTTGTTGTAGATTTGTCGAGAGTCCCGGTAAATGATACATCTTTTTGATATCCTCTCGCTTTGAAAGACCCGAACATCCTTCCATATGACGTAAAGAATGCTCTGTCTATTATATTGATGCTTTATATAACCCATCTTACCAAGTCATTATATGGGAGAACATTTGCGCGAGCTGCTATTTTATGAAGATAGGAGCTTACCAATTCTTTAAGAGTGCTCTCGAATTTTTATCTAAATCGCTTCCGGGATCTTCTTCACGAAATTATCGTTGGATCCTCTGCTTCCAAGTAGAATTATAAACTCCTTCCCACGAAGTTCTACCAAGATCCAGACAGAGTTGTATCGATCACTAACACCAATTTATCCGATTGCTCTTTTTGGAACGAGGACCTTCGATCTCTTGGATTTCTTAGACATTTTCATGACTCGTAGGTTTTCCCTCGGGTTTTCAAAATAGAATACATTAGCAATGATCGAGAAAAAAATCTTTTAAGAATGAATATCAAACGAGAGAGGAGCTAATGGAATTTAATCACAATGAAGATGATGGATTAAAGAAATATTATTCCATTGAATATGAAATCCATGACGGACTTCAACCATGACTATCCATTAATGATTTCTTCGTATAATGTGAGATTTTTAATGCCATTGTAAGTTGTCTCGCCGCGCATTCATAACGGTCCTTTTAAATCATTCATACCATAACTTTTTAAGATTTTCTGATCAACGATAATCGTATATCGGAAATCGAAAGTTTTAAATATCGGGTTTGAGTATCTCCATTTTACATTTGCGATATGCGATTATTCTGTAGTTTGGAAAGGATGGCGCGATGCCTTTTTAAATCATAAAAATAGTTTATTTTGCTTTTTCATTGAGGAGCACTTTTATGAAATAATGATATCGCATCGCAGATTTAAGCGGAGTATATTTTGGATATGAGTTATGCATTTTTGGCGATGAGCGATTTGCGATTTAACTTATCGCATCGTAGCTTTTCAAAAGGGAATCATAATAAAAAAGCTGACTTTCTCGATTCGCGATTGCAATCGGACTCATCGCATCGGAGCTTTTCAAAAGGATGCATAATAATGTGCTTTCCATAATTTGCAATTGCGATTGGGTTCATCGCATCGGAACTTTTCAAAGTGGAAGACTTGAACTCATGTTCATGCAATATGTGCTTTTGCGATTTATTAATCACATCGGGGGTTAAATGATAACACTTTTGATTAAAAATTTAAATGCGCGAAATGCGATAAGGCCTTTTTTATGTGTTTTCTTTATTTTTTTTCATTAAATAATTCCTTTTTTCAATGGGGTTTGATTCTATTTCATGATAGATCGGATTTCTTCATAACATTTATTGATTCTATACCTACCCTAAAAGAAAAGGGGGACCCATTTCTTATGAAAAAATTAATATAAAAATTTGAAATGGGGAGGGTTGTTTATACGAGTACAACACTACCAAAGATTCTCCTTTCTCTCGTATATTCTCTACTACGTCACTTTTTGTCGCTTCACGGCATTTTTACTTGTTTCCTCTTCATTCCGAGCAACAATTACATTTCTTTTATTTGTCCCCACATTCTCCGGACATTCATAAGCTCGTGTCCAAGCTTATTACATCTATAACATCCGATTTCTCTTCCTCTACCTCTGCCTCCTCTTCCTCGCGGATAAACTCCTTCTGCCACTTGCATCACTTTCATGTGTGTGTATGCTAACTTCACGTTGCTAGCTCCTTCTCTCGGTGTTGTAGATCTTCCTCTACCACCTTGACTTCCTTTTTCCTTGGAAAGTACCTCTATTTTTTGCGATTTCTTCCTTATGAGTTTTTCTTCAACCTTCAAGGCCATTTGATAAGCCTCTTCCACTCGTTTTAGGAGATAAAATACTTATCTCATCTTGGATCTCCATCTCGAGACCATTAATATATCTTGCAATCTTCTCTCGTCGTATCTTGAATTTGTCCTGCTCTCCTATGCTCACTTTGTAAAATTCCTTTGTGTATTCTTTGATTGTCATTGATCTTTGTCTAAGATTACGTATTTGTCTAAATAATGAAAGTTGATAATCAATTGGAAAAAAAATTACCTCTCGGCTTTGCGACCATCCCTGTTCCAATTCTTTATTGGTCGCTTACCAAGTCTCCTTCTTTCTACCTCGCACTCCATCCCACCAAAGCACCTGCATGACCTTTCAATTTTGTGACAGTAAAAAATTCACTCTTTTTACTTCATCCATTTCTTCATAATTGAAGAACTTATCCATGTCATTTACCCAATCTATCAACTCTTTTGGGTTTAAGCTTCTGTAAAAACCGAAACTTCAAGTCCGGGGGTTAGATGTGGATCCCAACACCGATTTAAAAAAATCTCATTTTAGGAGTAACCTACGTAGGCTCTCCCTCCTCTCGCGATTCAACTTCGGGTTCATTGACATCTCCAACATCTCGCATCTCTTTGATTTCCCATTTCCATTGCTTCTAATCTAGCTTGCATCTATTGCATAACCTCCATCACTTAAAGCATTTCCAATTGGTCTTCCTCTTCTTCGACCAACACCACCTCCTCGTCCAGGCTTTATAAGCCATGTTGGATTTTTTTTTCACGATCTTTGAGATCTCACTCGGTGTCGAAATGCTACTCCGATACCACTAATGGTGGTACGGTTGCAAGTGTGAGTGATAAGTTGATGAGGAAGAACCCGGGTTTTCCACGAGTGTCGGACAATAAATGTCGACGTTTCGAAAAGTCGACATTTATTATCCGACAACGTGGAAAATCTAGGTTCTTCCTCATCAACCGATAACCATAGAAGCATGAAAACCGAAATTGTGAGTGATAAGCTTTCAAATCTCGTGACAATTTCTTCTAATTATGGTGGAATTTCCTCTATTTCCTTCTCTGTTTCGGTCATCAACTTTTAATTTATAAAAAAATTCTATAATGCACTAAAATTTGTTACACAAATTTTTAATTGCAATAAAAACCAATTTTCATTCTTTTATAGATGACGGAAGCATATTATATAACTTATATATAATGAGCGAGTAATAATAGAATCTCATCTGACAAATGATTGACGTATTTAAAATAGTATTAAACCCATTTGCATTGAGTTATTGCATCCACTTTTATTGTTAAACTCCACGCATCTAAAAATATGATATCCACGAGATCTTCACGCTCTCATGCGTAAACTATTAGATTGAAATAATTTTTTTGCGATCGGTTTAATTTATAAATTATCGGGTCCATTCGGATAGTTAACTACAATGCAAATTTATATGCGATAATCGCTAGACCATCAATCAAGATGCGAAGACCATCGGATTCCCCAAGTATCGGGCGCTCTACTTAACTTATTAAACCTCAATTCTATGTGATGTACGGTGATTTAATTTCTTCAACCACCGATGATTCATAATTTATCCAAGGAAAATCACGGTTTTATACATCAATAGTCGATAGTTTTAATTCAATCTGGTATAATTGAATGATTTTGCTTCCAAATTGTACACATAATTTTCAATGTAATATACTCTCGACAATGAAAATAAGACTCGTTCTAAAATTTCAACAATCCAGAATATGTTGAAAGAAATGAAAACTTGAGACTTAGCATTCACGTACACATTCACGATCTATAGAGGAAATGAAATTCTTTTTCTATTCAATCCCCTTTTCCATCAAATCCTCCTCTCTCGTCCTCATTTCAAACTTACATTTTAAAATATATATATTGCTCAAACAAACAAATTGATCAAATTTTATGGATCAATTTGCCCAATTTTAGATAAAATCATATTACATAATATTTTCCTAAATATCTTCAACAAAAAAAAACTAAATTCAATGAATCCAATATAAAGCTATCCAAATCCCCGAATACTAGTAAAACCTTATCTATCAAAATAGTAAATCGCGTGCTAAAGGATCCCACTCCTTTGCTTGTAATTTTTTTTTGTATTTTTTGGAATAAAAAAAATGAAGTTTTTTATCCCTCGAGCCTCATGCTCTTGCATCATGAACTATTTTGTGTTGCCTTTAGCTCTGTCCTCATCGAGGAATTATTGATCTTCATCTTATAAGGAATTGTTATCATCTTGAGTATATAAAATCTTATTTTTGATATTCTTTTCTTTATGTTATTTTCTATACTTATGTTCATGTTCATCCTTGTTTTTTTTGTGTGGAAACTTAGATGCATAATGAACTACTTTACCACAATTGAAACACTTGAAAGGCAACTTAATTTTTTTATTTACCTAATCCTCTCTTCAATTTTCGACAAAATTTGCCTCCTCTTGATTTGATTCACAACTTGAGTCATCTCAACTTTTTTGGACTTTTTCTTAGCTTTGAAGGCCGCCTCCCTTATTTTATTTCTTCCTTTTGCAATACTCATTTCGTAGGTAATCAACGTTCCATGTAATTGATCCATCATTAGAGTGTTGAGATCTGTCATTTCCTAAATAGATGAAAACTTGGCATTTAATCTTTCGGGGAGTGATCTCAACACTTTTCACACTACAAACCGACTCAACCACTATTTCATCAAGTCCTCTTATTGTATTGAATACTTCATACATTTGAAGGAATAATTTAGCAATTTCCTCATCCTCATGCATCTTTAGAGATTCAAGTCGAATTCTATAGCCTTGAAGTTTAGATTTATTTACTTTATTGTTTCCTTCATAAAAATTGCTCATCTTGTCCCATATTTCTTTGGCGGTGGTGCAATCCATAAATTTTACCAATTCATATTCAGGGAATTCTAGCAAAGAGTGCATTCATTTCCTTAGAATTATAAGTGAATTAAATCTTATCATCTTTGGTAAGCATGATTGTTGGCTTTGTAGCCATCTCGCATTGTGTCCCTAACATCTCGCACTAAGAAATTTTAAGTAAGTCCTCATCCTTACCTTCCATAATGTATAGTTTATTCCGATTGAACATAGGATCCGTTTTACTGTGACCTCCATCCTGGTTATACATTTTCTTGGACATTCCTTCCGGTTTTTAGACTATTGTTAATTTGATACCAATTGTTAGAAACCGAGAAAATACCAAGATGGGGGGTGAATCAATATTTTAACAATTTAAAAAAAATACTTGTTCAAAGTAAAAATACCTAGCAACAAAATAATAAATAATAACACATCAATATCATTAAAAGTCTAGACACTATATTTTAACGTGGAAAACCCGAATATATTTTTATTTATGATGCAAAACAAATCTACAACTTCAAATTACACTAATTTATGTAGGTTAAAACCCTATCGAAGGCTTCAACCTCCTTTCTCTCTACAAACACCAACTTGCTTATTTTTTTCAAGCACCAACCTTAAAAGAAAACACCAAATCCATGTTTATCAACACCAACTGTTAGGAAACACCAAATACATGTTGTGCAAGCAACTACCTATAGAACCTTTCATATCCTTATTTCAAAATATTTCAAAATCAGATTTTGAAGCTTCTCTTCTATAAAATATTTTTGAAATAATTCTCTAATATGCTCTCTAAACAATTCCACTCACATGTACTCAATCTAAGTTCCTCTCAAATCTCCAATGCATATTCTTTATAAGGCTTCTCACACAAGATACACACACTATTTGTAATGATTCTACTACTATATATTTATAGCTTTAAATATGATGTTTTATTTTTTATTTCTAAGTTTAAATTCAATTTTGTTTATGGAATTAATTGTTGTTTAATTTACTATTCATTGAGTTAAATACTATGATTCTCTTCATTAGATGTTCATCTCTGATTGATCTTCATGTTTTATTCTCGAGTTAACTTTTTTGAAACTTGTTGAACTATTGCTTTTCTTATTTGCATGCCAACCAATCCTTTTGTCTATTTTTAATTTTGGCTCTGGAACACAAAATTTAGAACACCAAACTTGGAATGCGTAGAATACCAAGAAAACATCAAAACATCAAATTTAGTCGAATTCCAAAATTAATGCCAAAATATTATGGAGTTCCAAATTCCTAAACAATTGCGCTAATCGGTGACTCGCAATATCTGATCTTTAAACCATGGTTAAATCGATGTTTCATGTTTACTGCGGAGCCCCAGCCCCCTCCCCCCCCATGCTCGATAGATAATGAAGGAAGGGGGGGGTTTGAAATTTTTTACGTTTTTTACATTAAATCCCCCCACATATTCCCTCGATGCGCCATGAGTAGATCCCCAATGACCTATAGACGGACACCCATTATCAATTGTGTACCTCCCCTTTATTTTCAACGATTAATGGAGGGGGGGGTCCACATTTTGGCACTTTGTGAAACTTTGATGAAATAGAACCCTGACACATCATAGAAGATTCAAGTGTTTTTTAAAATTTTCCATAGTTTTCGATATCCACACCCCTTGATTTGTATATGGGTCAGATATCAAAGTGCTCATGGATCATCCAGATATAACAACTATTTTTTGGCCCACTACCTCGTCACCACAATTTTTTTAGAAAACTAGTTAACACAAAGCATTGTTTACAAACCAACTTCTGGGTATGAATCCTAATGCTTTGCCACATAATCAACTAATGTCATGCTGATGTTAGGATGACATCATTATGCCACATGGCATTCTCTAAGTGGTGCCACGTGTCACTCAGATTCAACCCACTTGGCTACTCGAAAATCCAAAATTGTCTACCATGTGTCACTTGCCATGTCATCATGTCGATGTTACTTCCCCCTTGTATGCCACCTCATAACCAACTCATCCTTGTCATCCAATAGAATTTTTTCCATCTATCAACACTGCCACCTGTACTGGTACCGAGGAAAATATTGGGAAACAAATACTTTTCAGTCTATTGGCCCATAAATGCACCTGAAATAGATGCCCATTATTGGATGGTGTACTGGCTTTAATCCAACGGTGGGCAGTTACTTTCCAGGTGCATTTATGGGCCAATAGACTGAAAAGTATTTGTTTCCAAAATATTGTATCGGATTTTTTTTTATATTCTGTGTTTACCTTTGTCATTCTCTCAAAAGGACCATATGCCCAGATGTAGTGTTTTATTGTGCAACCATGAAAGTAATGGAACCATCACCATCAACGTTAAGCTCATATCCAAATTCAGGTTGATTCTTATAGTGGTTTCCCTGTGCAACCCCCGTTTACCTGGATATATCTTCCTCCTCACAGAACCACATACACTGTAACCGTGAAAAAATATTCTCTCAACCTTCCCAGATATGTCTGAATGTCTCCACCTATCCAAGATTTCTTTAAAATTCTGGATGTCCTGTATTTCCTCAACAGACCGAATGTGCCCAAATTTTCTCAACAGTTTGGATGGGATCGAATATCCTCAACATTCCAGATGAATCCAAATTTTATCAATAGTCTATATGCACCTAGATTTTATCAATATTTTGAATGTGGTCGAATTTTCTCAGAAGTCCGTATGAATCTGGAAATGTGGATGTTTGTTCAATAGCTAAGTGCCATATACCATTTGAAATGTCTCTGAAAGGACTATCCAATTAAACAACTTGTATGTACTTTTGAACAATTTATATGTTGACAAAATGCCTTCAAATATAGGATGCAAACTCTCAACAAGCTCGCCTTGAATTTGTGTTCAATTGACATCAATTACTAGGCTTGACATCAATTACAATAATTTATCAACAATAAAATTAAATGCAATTTGTGTAGTCACGAGAAATATTGTCATCCTCTTTGCTTAAATTTAATCACCGTATGTTATAGTAAACTCATAATAATTATATTTTTATATTTTTTACAATACCTTCAAGCCTTGTTATTTAAGACTTTAATTGAAATTATATACATATTCTTCTTAGAAAAAGAAAGAAAAAAAACTTTAATTATAATAAAGTTAAAATTTATTTTTTATAAAAAATATTTAAAAAACCAAAAAAAAATCTACTTTGAATTATAAAAATCCTTCAAAAATTAAAAAAAGAAAAAGATAAAAGAATAAATTTAATTTTAAAAAAATAAAACAGAAAAACATTTTCTTCTACAAAGTTAAAGACTATATCTACATTATTATCACAAGTTAAATCTATCCATTTTACGAAAAGCTCTTAGATTATTCTATAAAAACTAAGTAACGAATAATGAATGACTCGCAATCACATTACTATCACCTATGGATTACAATATTATCACCTATAGAGTTAAATCCAATAGCCATTAAATTGTTCCATTGGAATAAGTTTATTTCCATAAATATGAGCAACATCTCAAACTTATCATTGAAGAAAAACATGGAATCCAATTGAATTTTAAATATGTAAAAAATTATTAACACATCTCCAAAATTTCCCACCAAACATGAATACTTTGTATTGCATTATTCATGATTCACTTGTTCATAAACACTATAATAAGTCTCACTTTGGTTAAACCTCGCATCTCCTCTAATAAAGACGAAGAAGAACTAACATATCATAAAAACTATGATAATCCGGTGTGTACATATGTAGTGTTGTGTACATATTGTATTGTGTGCATGTTGGATATGCGGTGTTGTGTACGTATGGTGCTATGTACATGTTGTATACGTCGTGCTATGTACATATGGTGTTGTGTGTGTATTGTACATATGGTGCTATGTACATATGGTGTTGTGTGCATGATTGTACATGTGGTGTTGTGTGCATGTGGTGTTGTGTACATGTTGTACATGTGGTGTCGTGTGCAAAGTGCTGTCGTCATGTACATGTTGTGCATGTGCCGTTGTGTACATGTGGTAATGTGTACACATTGTACATGTGGTGCGGTGTACATTTGGTGTTGCGCATACGTTGTGCCATTTACATGTGATTTTGTGCACACGTTGTGCAAGTAATGTTGTGTACGAGGTGGTACTGTGTACATGTTGTGCATATGGTACCGAGTGTACATGTGGTATTGTGTGCATGTCGTGCGTGTTTCGTGTTGTGGGCATGTAGTACTATTTATGTGCATGGTGTAGTTGTGGTCTCATGACATGTGTATTCATTGTGTTGTACTATGTACATGTATATGTATTGTATTTTATTATACACGGGTGTAGGTGTATGTGTTGTATGCTTCGGTGTAGGCGTATGGATTGTGTTGTATTGTACACCAAGTGTGGGTGTATGTGTCATATGCAGGGTGTGGGTGCGTGTATTGTATGGTGTTGTATGTCGTATGTGGGTGTACGTATTGTAATGTACACTATGTGTATGTGTACGTGATTGAATAGAAGCAAAGACATTGGATGTTTGCTAGGGGTGGAAACCCGATTCGGTATGGGTACAAAAGAACAAAGGCAGAAGTAAGGAACGATGAAGGATAAGTATCAATATTTGATTTTGGTTTTATTATGCATGTTATTTATGATTATGGTCTACGATGATTACATGTGACTCTATGATTCATTTTTATGATGGGTACACGTGATTTATGATTTTGATCTATGAAGGTTGTTTTTTGAGATAACATGATCGATATGCTTATACATGATGATTTCATCAAACAATTAGTTTGACTTGTGTGATAGGAAGTGAACAAGATTGCAAGTGTACGTTATTGACAAGCCACCAATGAGGTATGATTTGAAGTTATTTAAAATGATTTTTTGAATTTAATGGAAATTATGTGTTTGGTACATTAAACACAAAAATTCCCGGTTGGGTGGTTGGAATTGATTGCAAGCATTATCATCAACAACAAAAGGAATTGAAACATGCAACAATATCTTTGGTAAAGAACTTCGAAGCGAGTGGCCATTGTGGAACACTAATACCCAATAGTGTCCATTTTTTCCATGAACATGCTATGACCGAGTATGATGGTTTGAAGTAGGGATATGTCTTATTTTTTGAGGCGGTATATGCCTTGGTTTTTTGTATATTCCAATGCGAGGAAGCCTTGCTAAGGGATGGATTGCCCGGGATAGGGGATGCTGGGGGAACTTGGAAGGGGTGAGTGACTACACGAAAGGGGATTACTAGATTTCCCAAGGGACTTTGTATAACAAAGAAAGGAAGGCCGAGGATGGATTTTTTTTGGTCATTAGCATTTCCATATGGAATCGGAAGCACATTGGGAGTGTGCTGCGGAACAATGAGCCATTAAATGTTCACCGAGGGTACAATAGCATGTGATTGTAACTTTGGACATTGGATTTAGACTTTGACTATGATAGTGGATTCTAGAATTCTTGGGAATGAAGTGAATCCCTGGTACTACTTTGAGGGTGGAGGTGTGATCCTCTGGATTCCCTTGTTGTTCATACATGCATCGTATCATTTTATTTTCTAGTTGAGAAAATGTGCATATGTGTATATTATTGTAAATAAAGTAATGAGTTGTGTTATAAAGCTTCAATACACGGTATGATTGTTATGATGATTTTTTATTTTGAGAAGGTTATTCATTGTAAATACGCAACGAGTTGTGTTATAAAGCTCCAAAGACAATATGTTTTATTTTCTGCGAGTTCTTGGTTTGTAGATGTCATTGAACACGAGGACGGTGTTCCTCCAAGGGTGAGGGAGTACCGTAACAACCCTGGTGAAAAATTCCATGTAATAAAAATAAAAAATAAAAACCACGGTTGATGGGACACTTATTCTAAGTCGAATGTTGGGAAAAAACATCATATTTGGTGTTTATTTCGAGTTATTATGGCTAAATGAAATTGACAAAGGCAAAGACAAAGACATTATATAGGTAAAAAATATTTTTGACACATTTTTTTATGAAAATAATGGAAAATATGAGAAAATGGAGATGAAAGGTTACATGTTGCATGTGAGGAGGAAATTGAAGGAAAATAATGGAAAATGAAGAAAATAGAGGCCTCTTCTATAAAAAAGGCTTCGAGGATCGGTTGGTAGCTTTTTTTCGGTGCATTTTTGGAGCTCTCTCATTATTCTCTTGTCTCTCTCACTCTTGGACACTTAGAGTGTTTGGAGCACTTTGGCATTGGAGCAAGAAGGGAAAAAAATCATGAAGGAGGAAGCAAGCAAGGAATAAAAAAAATCAAGCGGCTACAACATGATTATTTACACATATTGATTTGCATGTATGTCTTCCTTGATAAATTTGATATGCATAGTATTACATGTGGTTCTTTATTGTCTTGACAATATGATATGTACACAATACGATATATACACAACACCACCATAAAGTAAAAAAATGTCATCAACTTGATAAATGATAATGTTTTCAGTGTCATGAACTTGATGAACAATAATATGTTTTTAGTTATAAATAACTATTTTTTAGATTCTTCCTTTATTTTAAAATATTTCAAAAAAATATTTGAAGACTTCGCTTATCCCTTATCATATAATAAGACCAAGGATAAGTGCAAAGAGCAAAAACAACTATTAATTATTACTTCGTTATGATGTATTATTCTTTTCAAAAATGTTTCTTTAAAGTCTTCCTACAACCAAATTAAAGAAAATAAAAAACCAATTTATTATATAATCTTTTAACATAATAAGGAAATCATTTTTTCCCTTTTACATGGTCCTTCCTTAATGGACTGTCAAATTCTTAATGAGTGGAGACTTATACTATGTATATATCCTTAAAAAGAATTCTTGGGAATCTCTTGTCATATCTGTATATCATTATCATCACATCGTGACAGTGAGGTTAATCTCATCGAATTCTTTGTTTCTTTAAAATGATAATTATAAAGTTGAAAATCTCAAGTCTTATTTTTCAAGACGTTGCATTGATGCGAGGACATAGTGGACAAGTAGGGTTAAAATTAAATCCACGTATGTGCATGAAATAAACATTTGTTTTGTCTTGATTCATTTAATTATTTATATGGTTAACCAGTCAATTGAGGGAACAATAATATGTAACCATCAATCAATAAATAAACAAGAGAGGGACATGAAGTGATTGACTGTTTATGGGATATTTTTTTTAAAAAAATTTAGTCGATAGAGAACATTAATGAATTATATCAGTTTGATTTTGTATATCACTTTCTAGTATCCCTATGTTATAGTGCTTACGTCAATAAGGATATGGCCGACAGGACCTTGGATGTGGTCTAATACAAAAATTTGGAGAATGCTTGCAATGTGGGTTGGGCGATTCTGTCAAATTCATTAGAGATATTTTCCATCGATCGTAATATTGTAAGGTCTTGTCAGAAAACTGGAAGATGTTGCATTGGGAGGAATTTATTAGCTGGGGTTCCTTGTAGTGACACCTAATGTAGGTTTTGTAAGAGAAATTAAATACTTGTTAGAACTCGGAGTTAGTTTTATTTTGAAAAAGATGTTATTTTGAGACCAACTATGGAAGGTTTATAGTTTGAAGTTGAGGAAAGGGGTTTATTTTGTATTATTATATTTGTAGTAGATATGGTATTACATATTTAATTTTGTGTGTTTTTTTTTATTATTATTTTGGTTTTGACAAAAAAATATTTGCAATTTTTTTCTAGTTTAATATTATGTATTGAATTTTATTATTTTTTAATTAATATTTATGGTTTTTTCGGGTTTTATTCTCTAATGATTGTTATTACATCATTTGCACAACACAATGCCATGTGGATAATTGCCTCATATTTTCATTCCATGATTTTTGTATTTGTAATATTTATGCCATTATTTTTAGATGTTTTTAGATTTTTCATTGTTAATATTTATGCTATGAATTTTAGATACTTTTAGATTGTTCATTGTTGAGCTTCATAGAAACCACCAAAAATTAAAATTGGTGAAAATAACTTATACTCATGTAAATAACATACTTACTGTCAATTATTCATAAACAAATACATTGGAATAAACTCATTAATATTTAAGTGAAAATGGATTCAAATAATAATTTTTTATTTAATATAAACTAAAAATAGTTAAAACAATCACTCTTGCTTCCTTCTTCTTCATGCTTTTTTTCCTTCCTTGATCCAATGCCAAAGTGCTCCAAGAAACTCTAAGTGTCCAAGAGTGACAGAGAGAGAGAGAGAATAATGAGAGAACTCAAAAAATGCACTCACAAAAGGTACCAATTGATCCTCAGGAGCATTTTTATTGATGAGGCCTCTATTTTCTTCATTTTCCTCCTCACATACAACCTGTCACCTTTCATCTCCCTTTTCTCCCAATTTCCATTATTTTCATAAATACATGTGCCAAATATGTCATTTTTCCTTTCCAAATCCTTTTCCTTTTTCCTTAGCCATATTAAACCAATGAACACCCACTGGGATGTCTTGCCCAACATTTAGCTTGGAATAAGTGTCCCATCAACCGTGGTTATTATTTGTAACTTTTATTACATGGAATTTCACCAGGGATGTTACAGAGCCCTACCCTTTGGGGGACACTGTCCTAGGTGTTCAATCACACATATACCTCAACAAAACCACTGGAAATAAAACATACTACCCATGGAACTTTATAACATAACTCGATGCGGTATTTACAATGATCACCATGCTGAAAAGCAAACCAAAATGACATCATAACAACGTGACAACTATAATGAAATGACACTCATACCGCTTATTGGAGATTTATAATATATCATGGTGGTATTTACATCCATATGCATATGTATAATACTCGAACATCACATCAAAACATGTATCAAAACATCACCAAAACATAAGCCAAGCATATACCAACATCACACCAAAATTGTTTTGCCTCAACCAACAAACAGGGAAGGATACATGGCCTGCATATGATCTGCCATCTCCCATGTAGCTACATCGGGCCCAAAGAGCTTCCATTTCAATTTAAGTTACTCAATTTATCGGTTCCGGAGCATGAGTACCTTTTTTTGCAATATACACTGAAGCTCCGATCGGAATTCTCCATCAGGTCCCACCTACAATACAGACCAGTCAATCACATGGTCCACATATTTAACATACTTCTTAACCAATGATATATGAAAAAATCATGGAATTTCACAATGGAAGGTTGTGCAAGTCGATAGGCCACTGGTCTGATCCTCTCAATGATCTCGAAGGGTCCACAAAACCTTAGTGCCATCTTGGCACATGATCCAATCTAAAAGGAGCTATTCTTGGGCTTGATACATAAGTACACCTGATACCAGACTTGAAACTCTTTGAACAACCTATTCCTATATGCATAACTCTTCTTCCTATCACATGTTTCCTTCAAGTTCTTCTTGATCACCTTCATTTCTTCTTCCATTTGTGCCAACATCTCTGGTCCAATCAATACCCTGTTAACTAGATCACTCCAACTGATAGGGGTGTTTCAACTCCACCCATACAGAGCCTCAAATGGACTCATATTCAATGACTCCTGATACCCGTTGTTCTAGGAAAACTCTACCAGTGGAAGATACTCTTCCCACTTGTGTTGTTGATGCATCACATACATCCTCAACATATCCTCCAATATCATGTTGATCTTATTTTGTCCATGTGTATGCGAATGATAAGCTATATTGAAGGCCACCTCAGTGCCAAAAACTGCAAAAAACTCCCAAAAATTGGAAGTGAACTTTGCATCCCTGTCTGACACAATGTTCTTTGGAACACCATGCAATCTGACTATGTCTCTAATGAACACGTGTGCTACATCACTAGCTGAGTATGTATTCTTCACTGGAATGAAATGTGAAACCTTTAACAACCTGTCCACCACAACCATGATAGAATCATGTTGTCTAACTATTCGGGGAAAACCTATGATGAAATCCATGGAAATGACCTCCCATTTCCACTCTGGAATCACAATCAGTTGTAGTAGTCCACATGGATGCTTACACTCTACCTTAACCATCTGAAAGTCCAAACACCTATCTACAAAATCTGCCACATCCCTCTTTAGAGTCAGCTAATAGTAGAACCTCTTCATTGCATTCAATGTCTTCTAGTAACCTGGGTGACCCAAATATGGTTTCGCATGAAACTCCCTCAAGATCACCTTCTTGAGCTCACTGCTATCTGGCACATATATCCTATCTCTAAACCTGACCAAACCACTTATTGTGATACGATAGTCCAAGTCCTGTACATGTGTACTTGTACCTATACCACCACCCGCACCTGTACCAATACCGGTACTTGTAACTTTACCAACACTTGTACCTGTACCTATACCAACACTTGTACCAACACCTGTACCTATACTTGTACCAACACCTGTACCTGTACCTGTGCCACTACTTGTAATTTTACTCTGCTGCAACCTGTGCACAATCTCCATATATCTATGATCCTGCTGACCTGCCTACAAGATCCTATCATGTAATTCTGTCCTGCAACAGCTCATAGATGCTATTTGGCTTACCTATACCTACCTGCTAAGAGAATCTGCGGCCCTGTTCTTCTTTCCCTTGATATACCCGATCACGAAGTCAAACTTGCTGATTGTGGGCAATCATCTAGCTTTCCTGGCATTCAGCTTCGGTTGGTCGAAAAATTACCTCAACCCAATGTGATCACTCATCAATATAAACCTCCTACTAAGAAGATAGCGCCTCCACATCTTCAGTGCATGAATGATCATTTCTAGCTCAAGATGACTCATAGCATAGCACCTGTGACAGGTAGTTCTTCTTGTGATCGTTTATTTTTCGTGACACATAGCATAGCACATGTCCATCCTGCATAAGGAACTCACCAAGTCCTCTCTCGCAAGAATCTGTACACACTACAAACTCCTTATCCAGATATGCAATCTTTAACACTGGAGCTTGTGTCAACTACTGCTTAAGCTTCTCAAAACTAGCTTCACACTCCTCTATCCATTCAAACTTCTTACCTTTCCTAGGCAATGATGTTATAGAATAATAAATCTGTGAGAAGTTCTTGATGAACCTCCTGGAGTAACCTGCAAATCCCATGAATGATCTCACCTCATCTACATTCTTAGGAGCTACCTACTCCATGATGTCCCTTATCTTTTCTGGATCTACTGCAATGCCCTCTTTGGAGACAAAATGTCCCAGGTAATTTTCTATAGGGGGAAACAACCATGGAAAATTTTAGGGGCTAATATTCGATGGGGGGCTAATTTTCCATGATTTTTCTCGGAAAAACATTCCCCATTTTCCATTTTTTATAAAATAGATTCGCCCAAATTTTACAATATAAAATTATTTTACCTTAAAAACCGTCAAAATTATATAGAGAGTATATATAAAATATTTATAAATTTTAATAATTTTACAAATACATAAATAAACATTTTATAGTTTTCATATTAGTGACTAGTGAAATTCGCCAATGTTTTTAAACTTCAAAATAATTTTCAATCCTTGAAATTTTCCCTGGCAACAATGAAGGAAAAAATCAATGTTGTTCTAAGAAAATAAATATTATAGAACATGTAAATGATGATGAGTTGGTTCTTAGCTCATTTGGAGTGGTGTTGGATGTTAATGAAGCAGGGAATTTACAAAACTATGAGGCATCTAGTGGAACAAATGTATAGATGTACTTTCCAGTTACAATACAAAAATCAATCCAATGATTCTAAGAACCAAATTATATCTAAACTATAGGAAGCGTTTCCAGAACAATGGTCAATGAGACATGTCAGACTTGCAATAACAAAAACACACAACAAAAAAAAAAAGATCATTCAAAAGGTAATAGTCCTAATTATATAAAACGATTTTCTAGAATTATATGTATATATTACTACAAACCAGTCATTTATTAATATCATTTTTTTTTTAATATTTAGTTTTCATATGTAATTATAAAAATAGTTTATTACTTATTATTATTATTATTATTATTTTTTTTTTTTTCAGGAAGATTATGAAAATCCCAAATGATCAACGCGCTGATATGCAAAACATGCTAGTAGCAATTCCCAAAAAAATGTATAAGGAGATGGTCAAAGAAATGAACATAATTGCATCACAAGAGGAGCTATTTCAACAACAGCATGCTTCAAATGTATGTATCATGATTGCCTTTGTACATATAAAAAAATAATTTAGCATTAAATATTAATTTTCAAGTATTTTCTAGCACAAAAGAAAATAATATGGAACTCATTCAACACATAAGACATGAAGAAAAGGAAGAAAAGAGTTGATTTCAAAGTTTGTGAGTAATTTTTAATATTTCCTTATAACAACTCAAGGTTTAATTTTTTTATATTTTAAGTTGTTTTACAAAAGCCATCCTTGAATGTCTTCAAATAAGTGTTAACATACAAAGAAGAGCCATTGAAAGAATTGATTCACATTGGGTTAAATAAGGATTGTGAGTATATGTTGGCATATCAAAATTAATTTTGTAATTTGTAAGTATCTATGTTGTTTTACTTCCCTGATTTTATAATTAATAGAACAAAAAATCCTTTATATTAAATCTATGATTTATAATGGGGTTTAAAACTAGAAGGAAACAAAGTATGGAACTACGCCAGCAAAAGGCTTATTGCAAAAAGGCACGAGACTTGGTTTTGAAACCATGTGCACAATTTATGAGTCATTTCTTTCTATGGTACATTTCTATTTGATTTACTTTGATGTATATAATTTATTTCATTTTTCATTATTCTCACCAATGTAGATACACTCATTACACTTTGTTTTTATGTTTGTATATGGAACGAGATCAAGAAGATGAAAACAATCAATTCAATCAACAAAACATTCCTCCAAATAACTTAAGTCATGAAAGTAACTCGAGAACTAACAACAATTCCAGTGAAGATTGATGATTTATTTGGATATCAATGCAACCTGTTGTATTTTTTGAAATAATTGTCTGTGAAAATCAGACATTTTGTTTAATGTAATGGACATAGTGTCCCAATTGAAAGGCAAGGGGTTACCAATAACAATCCAATTTTGTATGACAAAGAGCCTCTTATTGATATAAATAAAATACATTTTAATTTATTCTATTGTGTTATCCGATGTCGCTGTGAAATGCTATACCACTGATTAAATATATGGATGATTAAATATTATAATAAAGAGATGCGAAATATGATAATAAAACAAATTAATCCAAACATCATATACAAATGAACTAATAAAATTTTAATTTATATGAATATTGTTATATGTCGATTGTTCGATGAATAATAAATTTAAAAGATTACAATATTTGCAAAAGAGAAAATATCATACAAAGAACTGGTGCGTCTATAACATAAAATCGCACCGATGTGTTATTTTATATAGAAGCACCACGACGACATCTTTTTGCATGACCAATGCCTTTTTGAAAAACGAAAGCACCGGGGCATTTATTTCTTCAAGAACTAGTATTTTTTGAGATTAACGCCCCGATGCATTGTAATTCTTAATGGACCAATGATTTCATAGAACTAACACTCAGGTCCTACAAAATATAATTTCCAGCCAGATACATTATGAAAACTAACAACACCGGTCCTTTTATATAACTAATGAACTGGACCGTTTGTATAAAAGATACACATTCGTACTATAAGTTAAAAAAAGCATCGTCTCAAGAATTATTTTTTGCGTGCCCCAGATTTTTTCCTTACATGAACGCCCTGAGGATTTTTTTAATCTATTAGCACCGATGTAGTATATATTACACATTGGTGTTATTTGCATTCAACACCTCGGTGCTTTTAGTTATGTCTGACTCTTGGTGCTTTTATATATGTAGCACATCAGTGCTACTTGATCCATGAAGCACACCACAAAAAAACATCCACGAAAACCTCTGACCACCAAGATTTTTTTAGTTGTGATGAACTGCCATTAAAACCTCTACTAAAACATCCGCTATTGCAAATAAATGTTTTAGAGGATGTTTTTTTGACAATTTTTCCAATTTTATATAACTAAAAACCTCCGTTATAACCTCTGCTAGAAGGTATTTTCCTTGTAGGTGTAGAAATTTTAATACAATTATGTATTTTCGGATTCTCCTGATCTAACAATTATATGCCACTGTTATGCACAAAATCCTTCTACTAAAAACTTTACGGAAATTTAATCGCCAATTGCAAGCACATGAAGAAAGATCAATCACACATAACACAAATGTTTTTACTGGGAAAGCATAAAGCTAGAAAACCCCACTGTCATATATTATGTATATATCATGGATCACGAAACAATCTCATACAAAACTTTACTCCAAGAGCTCTCAGTATAATATACAATCGTCTCACACTGTCATACAAAAATTGGCAAATACATGCACCAATTTACTACCTCTTGATAACCTACCTCCACTGTGCAATCCCTAATGGTCAAGAACCTCTAAATGATTCATTCTAGCCTACCTTGACTGCACAATACTCATAGGCATCTCCAATGTGTGTGTGGTTGCATGAGTGCACCCACTAATGTCACAACTGATAGTCAAACTGTCCCTTTCACCTATCTCTCAAACGGGTCTCCACTGGATCTGGCATGCATGTAGTTAACAGTAGTAAATCTTCAGTTTCATGTGAGATCACTTGTTACACTAAAAAATGTCACCACTGAAATTCTTACGGCTTGTATGAGCTCATTGACACTCATACTTACACCTCCTCTTATGATCTTACAACCTTTTTCCTCATTCCAAGCCCTAAAAACGGAGGAAAAAAACCCTAAAAAAAGCTCAAAAAAATTTGGGTACGCGGTAAATAAGAAGAGGAACTACGTTCTAGAACATAATTTTCCAGTGTTATGCCCGCGGACTTCCTGTAAAGTCAAAAAAGCGCGAAATTAAACTGAAAAAGTTGAATTTTGGTCAATTCTAGAAGGTTCTAGATGAGATTTTTGGGGATGAGTACGCTTTAGTAAGGTGCATGTATCCCACACCTTAAGGAACTAATCCCTTGATGTGAGGAGCCTATCCCTTTGAAGGAGGGTTCTATCCCTTTAAAGGTGGAATCCTAACCTCCTCATCTTCTCTATAAAAGGAGGCATTGGGTAGCCTCAAAGGGTTAAGTGAAGTTAAGTTAAGAAGATTTTTGATGTTAAGATTTTTGAGTTGAAGTCTTGTTAATATTTGAACTCTACTAAGCTTTTGAGAGGAAAGATCACATACCTCTTTTTGCTCCTGAAGGAAGAGTGCAAGACTTATCAAAGTAGAGGAGATTCCTGCTTCGGACCCCGGGAAGGCCTTTCGAACATCAAGGCTAAGGTTGTAAGGTTCTTCTGTATATTTTAAGATTAATACAATCAAGTTCTGTTTTTCTCAATAAATTGTCATTCGATTGTTTATTTCAATAAGCTGTCATTTGATCATTTATTTCATAGATTCCTTGATCACTATGATAGGTATGTTTTATAATTATTTGTTATACAGGTGTTATTGATATTTTCTTGTTTGTGATTGTAGATCAACGAAAGATGATACTTTCTTGCGACAAAAGAGCTCTTGTTGCGACGAAGGATTATTGATGCGATGGAAGCACTACGACCGCAAATAAGCATTTGGATCTAATGTAGCATCGACACCTTCATAGCATTTATTTGTAAAACGAATATATCTAGAGAAAGACAAACTTAGTTGTTCGTTTGTTGCTAGATTGTCTTCTAACACTAGGGAGATCGGTCTTGTCCGCAAGAACGATTTATCCGGCCAACAAATTGGCGACTCCGCTGGGGAAAGAACTTGTTGTTTTTGGTTCTCTTTTATTTTGATTTGAGGAAAAGTTTTTCCTTGTTTTTGATTGATTGATATCTGCCTGGGTAGCTTAGGTTTTCTCTGTTTTTTTTTAAATTTTGAAATATTTTACGTTTTTCCTGAACTTTTCTAGGGACCGCACTTTGTTCTTTTGCACAGTGCGGGCAATTTCGCACTTTCCTTGAGTTAACAGTGCGGGACCGCACCTGTTACTTCTGGGAGCCTGCGGACCCTGTTAAAATTTTGGAAAAACTCTGGATTTCTTTTTTCTAGTTTAGTTTACATTTAATTTAGGATTCTTAGCATCTACCCAGATCTATATTTTTCTGTCAAAAATCTCTTGTTTCTGAATTTCTTTCAGCAATTCTTCATCTCATCAATCTCCATTAAGTTAATTGGGTGTTTTGAGTCTCTTTTTTGAGAAATTCTTAATTTGATTTCCTTTGGTCATTAATTGAAGGTTTGTCACAGTCTTTTCACAATTTTGCATCTTTTTGCTTTTGTTTTTGCAAAAAAATTTCCCCCTCATTCGCCGGGGGGGGGGCTAAATTGTGTATGAGTGTTAATCGCCTTTGAGTGTTTTTTGATCTTTGGAACTCTCACCCGATTTTCTTGACTTCCACTTGATTGGTTCTTAGATTACATTAGAATCATCTTGTGTTTGAGAATTCTCTTGCATAGATCACATTTGCATAATTAGAATTCTCATTTTCGGAATATGAATGAAAAATGTGCATAGATTACATTTGCATACTTTTCATGTGAATTGTGCATAGATTACAATTGCATAGTTTACATTCTGAAAAATCAATTGTAGATTTAGATCAGTTTTCTTTGATTTGAATTTAGATGTTTTTATGCTTGTTTTTGAAACACAAAAATAAAAAATTGTTTTGAACATTTGCATTAGGCGGAAACGTGAAGTCAAGCTACACTTTTGTGAGAATCGGGCGCCGAAAATTTTTTTCGGCATGTCTGCAATTTTCGAACATTATATGAAGTTCAAATAATCTCAATGTATAGTTCTACCAACTTTATTAAATAGTTCGCCTAACCTGAGTCCGTTTAGATTGACTACGTTGACGCGAAGCAAATGTACTTTTAAGCCGTAGTTTGGAAAACCAAGCATAGGGAGTTCGCTAACTTATTTAAAAGTTCGAACCAGTGAGTTCACGAACTTTTAAAGTTCCGCTAAACTCGTTTATATATAAACCACCATGGGGCAAGAAGGGTTACCTGCTTGGGCTGTCGGCGCGCCGTTTTTGCCGGTCTCCATACGATTGCCGATTGCCGCCGGGTTCTGCCACGAGCTGCCGCGTTGCCGCCGGTCGAGCCGATTGGCGGTAGTTGTCGTCGGTGGTGTCGGTCGAGCTGATTGTTATCGGGCCCGCTCATCGTTAAGATCTCGGTATGTTCCGTAAATCGCAAACACAAAATAAATTTCCTTCTACTTATATGAAATAATAAGTTATGACATAGTCAAGATATAAAGGTAGAGTCGCCAAAATTCGAAACAATACATAGTTCGAGTCGTTGTGGGTCATCATGTACCAATTATGAAGCTCAAGTGAGTATACATGCTTAGTTCAAAATAATTATGCCATTGTCCACGTTGTTTCAAAATAATTATGCCATTGTCCACGTTTTGTCTTGTAGGATTTCGAAATCTATTAAAAAATATTCATTGTTTCTTCTTCTTTAACTAATAAACTATCTTCACCTAGCTAGAAATTCAACTACTTTCTATCGCTCATCCAAAAATCTCGGTAGATGAATATACGAAATTGCTTCAAATGAAAATTTTGTCTACATATTTACAAAGTGGTTTG
The DNA here is from genome assembly GCA_034641835.2 of Pinus albicaulis. NCBI lineage: Eukaryota > Viridiplantae > Streptophyta > Pinopsida > Pinales > Pinaceae > Pinus > Pinus albicaulis. Next base: position 75,308 of record JAXQQM020075270.1, read on the forward strand.
CAGTAAAATTTGAAAGGACACATTCGTTTGGAGGGAGGCCACGTGAATGTGTGAATGTAGGTCTACTGCGTAAGGGAGAACTCATATTCCTTAACATCCATATATTGAAAAAATTGTTGCTTTAATTTTCTTTACATACATATACAAAGTGAAACATTTAAAGTCAATTCAGTTAAAAGTTGTTTTAGTTTCAAGATGGGGTATGCACAAGATTAGAAACTGAAGGAAAACACCATCAAATAGAATGCAAACGTAGCAACATTCTATGGCTACCAAAAAACACATTATTTTCCCTTCATGTATATCTTTATTGTACGGACTTAACTTAACTATATTCAGTGCTTATACTGCACAAGTAGCATGAACACTAGCTATAGTCTGAGCATTAAAGTTTGATCATTTATCATACATGAATGTTATGTCATAATAATTATATGTCATATGGAGGTTCATAAAATGCAATGATCTATTTTTTTTCACAAAGGAAAAGCCTAGAATTATTCATATATTAATGATCAGTACACTACATAAATGTTTGTAGTATAAAAATGCCTGCCTGTCCGAAACATATACAAAATCATAATCACTGGCCAAAAAGATCAGAGATACCACCAACCCGTAATGTAATGATCTATTATTCAAGGTAGTCAGTTTTAGGTGAGGATAATGAATATGATGTTAGTAAAACATCATCCACATAAATATTAAGTAATAAAAAGAATCATTATTAATAATCTTTTATCATTTATCATACATAAATGTTATGTCATAATAATTGTGTCATATGGAGGCCATAGAATGTGTAATGATCTATTATTTAAGGTATAGTCAAATTTAGGTAAGGATAATGAAGATGATGCTTAAACATCATCCTCATAAATATTAAGTGATCAACATATAAACTTCTGCATAATGATTTTTTTCTTTGTTATGATTGTTGTGACATGTGTTGGGGTTTGGTTGTTTTTTTTATACATAAGTGAAGGTATGCTTTAATGATTGCTGTTTGTAATTTGTTTTCAAATATTTGAATGAGCTTGTAGTTGAATTTCAATTATTATGAATGATATAGCTTTGGGAATTTTGCATCGATTAAAGACATTTTTGAGAAATGATATGATATTATTTGCTAAAACATTTAATATTTAGGATATTTTTAGGAATGAGATACCATTTGCTAGAAAATATGTAATAATTTTGTATCCTCTATGAAAATAAATATAATACTATTGTGTTACATTTTGTTGGAATTCTTGATTTTTTTTTTTATAAAGGATACCTAACAGAAGATCAAAAGTGTTTTGAATGTCTTTATGCAACCTATAATATATTCTATATGAATTTGTAATTGATGGCAAGGTTAAATGGTTTTATGAAGCAAATCATGGTTTAGGAGGTATGGTTGTTAATGTAGCTTATGACTTCATGGATTTGAATTTTTTTATAGATCAACTAATATGTACTATTAATTCATGTACATGTTTTATTAGGGGTATCAGGGTATTTTGAAGAAATGTAATTCATCCCTTTTATCTCAGAGTAGCATGTAAGTAAGAATTAGAGTGTTCGTACTTGCTAGTTCCACATTAATAACTACAAATAATATATTGTTACATTTAAATACTCCTACCCCACTCTAAAATTAACTGGTACTCATGAGAAAACACATGTTCTTAAAGATTATCTCCACTTAGGTGGTAGATTGATATGGTTTATTTATTTGTACATCGTTTATCACCAATAGGTTGTGATTACTATTGCCACCTACCTACTTGAATAAAGATCCACTGTTTTCTATCCATGTTTCTCGTTGATAGTTCCCAATTAATATTAAAGTTTTGAAAATTGTAGTTTTCCATAACAAACTATAAAATAAAAAAAATTATTATAATCCATTTATCTATGTGGATAGGTTACCGATATTATTTTCATTTATCCTATCATTAATATTATCTCATTTACATGTATACTATTATGTTTATCTACTTAAAATAAATATTTTTTTCTCTTTTACTGCTTGTTGATGCATGAAAACACTTGATAATGTAGGTTTTAACTCCTATTAGATAAATCATACAAATAGATTCTCAATATAAAACATAAAAACCTAATAGCAAACACTATTTGCACAAAGATTTTACCCAAGATACTCAAAACTAGGAAAACGTAATGCTTTTTCTATATCTCTCAATGATTTCGTGTCGTCATTCTCTTGTACCCCCCACACCACTAATTATATAGAAATCCCCCCATAGTGAACCTGGTAAATAAGTATTAATCATGCAATAGTATACCACATAGCCAAAAGTTTCCCACTTCTTGTTTTTCATAGAGGTTATAGCAGAGTACATGATCAACAATCCATGGAAGTAATTCCAATTGTTTCTCTCGCACCAATAAAACTTCTTAGTGCTCACATATTTTTCAATGAATTCACTATTACCTCAATGTGTCCAAGTTAAACCCCTATTTTGATTTTTCTTCTGTACTTTCATCACAATTTGAGCTACTCCGCTCCCTGCCACCTCTCCCCTTCTCCTTAGTTTTTTAATAATAAAATAAATATTTAATTATTAGCAATATAATTAATAATTAATTATTATTTATAATACTAAAATTTAATTAATTATATTTAATTAAAACATAACGTAAATTAACTTATTTCAAGAATGAATATATGCCTATTTTAGCTTTGAAACTATATGTTAAAGCACATTAACATTAACAAAGTATTTCTCCGATTAAAAGTTACAATGAAAGGAGTGAGGTGGTAGGAGACTGCAGGACACACGGGGTGGAAGACCATGATGACAGGTGGTGGAGGGGATGTGGTGGTACCGCCAACGCCCCTATAATGATGACATTAAATATGGATGTGCATGTAGGAGATATCGAGATCGCTACAAAAACAAAAGAGCCCAAGTAACCGTTAATTCAACTTTTGTGTTTGAATGATGGAAACGATGGAATTTGCAAAGACGTGAATTCTCCCCATATTAAATGACCCTACAAGTTGATTCTTTCGCTTTTTCACTTATATCAACGCATGACATATGATGGAGAATATTTAGTTTCTTCTGTTAACATATTTAACAAGGGAAAGCGCTAGATATTCTCCATCATGCACAATTGTGTTTGATTTGGGCCGAGCCCACATGTCCCACTTGAGAAAATGCTTAAGAGGACTACACACTTTTCATCATTCCACAGAAAATTACCATGCATTTTTGGATTCGTTAATAGTGGACTTGCACCTTATTAGAGTAAACTAATACACAAGTAAACCTTCCGTAGTTGACTTGATAAAAGTCATCCGTCTCTAAAGTGAGCCATCTATAACACCAATTATTAATCTTTCCTTTCTAACCCTCTTAATGAGCCAACCCCAATCCTCACTCTATATTTGTTGCATTTAAGTGTACCTTAACATAACTTCACTTTCAACATCTGGCTTCATGCAACATGCAATCATACTGAATTTACAAAGACCCTCGAATTCTCCACTTCATTAAAATAACCTACAAGTTGATTATTCTTAGCTTTTTCACTCTATAAGCATCAATGACATTATATGATGGAGAGCTTAGCGCTTTCCCTAATATATTTAACAAGGGTGCGTCAGATATTCTCCATCATGCATAATTGTACGTCGATCTGTGATAATTGTCTCCATATTTTGGTCAATTCGCAAAACATAATTATTTTAGAAGGGAGGAAGGAGGATGATCATATCGATTTGCTTGATGACCACCATATGAAGATTAACTACCTCAAGAACTATTTTTCATGAGGGGAGAGACATTTAAATATAAAAATATGAATCTAGAGAAAGCGCTAGATATTCTCCTTCATGCATAATTGTACGTTCTTTTCGATTTGGCCGAGCCCACATGTCCCACTTGAGAAAATGCTTAAGAGGACTACACTTTCATCATTCCATAGAAAATTACTCATGCATTTTTGGATCTTGTTAATAGTGGACTTTGCAATCTTTGTTAGAGTAAACTAATACACAAGTAAACCTTCCAGTTGACTTGATAAAAGTCATCCGTCCCCCTAAAGTGAGCCATCTATAACACCAATTATTAATCTTTCCCCTTCCAACCCTCTTAATGAGACAACCCCAATCCTCACTTCATATTTGTTGCATTTAAGTGTGTCTAACATAACTCTCACTTTTCAACATCTTGCTTCATGCAACATGCACCATACTTTGAATTTGCAAAGACCCGAATTTTCCAAATTTCCATTAAATGACCTCACAAGTTGATTATTTCAGTTTTTTTCACTTTATAAGCATCAACGCATGACATGCATGATGGGAGAATCTCTAGCGTTTCCTTGTTAATATATTTAACAAGGGAAAGCGCTAGATATTCTCCATCATGCATAATTGTACGTTGGATTTGGTGATAATTGTCTCCATATTTTGGTCAATCGCAAAACATAATATTTTAGAAGGGAGGGAAGGAGGGATGATCACATTGACTTGTCAAGGACCCCGTCTATGAAGATTAACTACCCCAAGAACTATTTTTTGCGTAGGGAAAGAGACACATTCTGCTGCCCTATGAAGGAAACTTTCTTGATATCAATGGAATGCCCAACTCCTAGCATGGTTCCCACCACACCAACACAACTATTGAGATTCAAAACGACCTCACCACTTAGAAAATGATACGAAATTATTTCACCCCCTTGTACTAGAACAATACATAGAAAGAATAACATAATTAATAATAGAAGAGATAAAAATATGAATTAGAGAAAGGCATGGATCACATATTAAAGGAAATAATAGAGCTCATGTACAAATTTCCATATTTGTTGCATTTAAGTGTGTCTAACATAACTCTACTTTCAACATCTTGCTTCATGCAACATGCACCATACTTTGAATTTGCAAAGTGATTCGTGAATTCTCCACCCCCATTTTGGTAGTTAATTCTACTATTTAGTCACAAACACACTTGGAAGTCAAAGAAATTGTTATATACACTATTGAATCAATTAACATTGTTTTGTTATCGGACTTTACAATAACAAACAACTTAGAGTTCATTAATGTAGTGTATAATATGATAATTATATGTATAGTGGTGTGGTTATCGATAAATTAGTCGCTAATGAATTTCGAGAATAGAAAGTTGGAAGTGGAAATTGAGAAATCATAGCTATGGGGCGGATGGAGGAGGACAAGCTAGAAACTATCTTTTGCTTATAAATTGTATTTTATTCACTCCGTTGTCATAATCCATTCATAGATGTAGGAGAGGATGACATTTCAAAATTTATGCATATAATATGTAGAAGGGGTCATGTATGAGATGGTGTGAAGTGATGATGATGGACATGGTAAATTTTCATGTGCCAAGTCATTTTTTAGATGATGATGACAAACCAATATTAGCCATTTTAAGGTTATAATCATTAACAAGAACATAAAAAGGAAATTCATAGTGCCAAATTCTATGAAAGCCATATTTGCTTCTCAAAAACTTTATTTGATATATTCTTAAAAAACCAAGTACAAATTTTAGTAATCCTAGAATCATGCCATATAAGGTAAAAGTGGGGAACCTATGACGTGTACCATGTATGAAAAAAACATTTACACTTACCAAAATATATGATAAAATTACAAACTACATACCCCAAGTTCAAGGGGATATAATCATTCTTGCCTTCCACATAGATAATGAAATGATTGTCTTAAGTCTCATGTCAGCTTCTCATGTTATTTTATAAACCTTGGTTGGAAAGAAAAATAGGAGGGCTGAAATGTAAGAAATATAGAATATATTGGATTTAACATCCCCCAAATTGGATTTTACTCGAGGTATTGATTTTTTGAAATCTATTTTGTGAATGTTGACCAATAGATATACATCATGGAGGATGAAGACGAAGATCAACCGAACCCATATGGAGTCTCGGGATCGTGAGGATGTTCAGTATTTAAATATAATCTTAAATCTACATACATGTGTGTACATATGGAATTGATTTTTTTACTAACTTTGTGAGTGAAATTAGTTGTTAACAAGTTTCATATTTTAATTTTTAGGGAGGCAAGAGGAGAAGGTTTTCACTCCATCAATGGAGTGTGGCCAAGGTTCAACCTGGCCTATAAATATGGTGCCCTTAAGGGGGTGATATTTATTCCCCCGAAGGCCAAAGACCGAATGGCCGTCAGCTCCTCAGCAGGGTCGTTGTGGGTCCTGTTCGGCAAAGATCATTCTCAATGGGCTCGGCAGGTCAGCCACACAGGGTCTCGGTTCTCAGCTTAAGATTGGCCTCAACAATGTCTTGCCAGGTCATGTTAGATATGTTAACCAACAACATCAAGGTTGCCATCAATTTCAATATTTTTTCATTAAATTTTACAACTTTTTTTACACATGTGTTTTTTCTAACATATGAAATTATATATATATTGATGCGCAGGCTCAAAAATGTTCGAGCCAAAGGGGGTCAAAAAAGACGCAGGGCAGCGCGTCACATTGAAGAAGAAGGTCAATAACCTAGCACAACTTATCCGGCCGAGATTATCGATATACTATGGGAAAGGAACATGGCGGAATGCACTACAAAGGTGTGAAAGCCTTTTATAAATTACAGTATGCATCTCCAGGATTTGACTATACCGCCGAGAGTAGACAAAGCCTACGCATAGTTGCACATTCATTGAGTGAAATGGTAAAAGTGTACAAAGATTTGGGGCCAACCACCGATTCGTTTGTAGAAGTGATGAGACAGAGAAGAGTAGCGGGGTGATAGTCCATAAATGGCGTGACATAAAACAAGTTTTGAAGACAGACGCTAAGTCAATGTTTTCTAATTTAAGGAAGGGCCAAAAGAAAGATGTCAAGGTGCAAGATTTCGCTGTACCCGGTATAGCAAAATATTTGTATAGTCGACATCTTGCGGCCTTTTAAAGGCTTCCATGGAACGATGAGGTTCCTCTTACTGGCATTAAATGTTTCTATGCACTTTAAGGGTATGAAACCCGAATACAATGATCTTCTCAGACTCTGGCCCTGGGGAGAGGTCGATTAAGGCCACCTAAGGGCGCAAAGCGAGATGTGGAGTTGTCACCGAGCCGCCATCGGTGAGTCGACCGGCTCGAGTCGAAACTTCCGCGATCGAGAGATGGATGCGACTTCTCAAATAAGTCGTGAAGCAAGAGATGTTATGATTGGAAATGTTCATAGCGGTGATTGAGTGGAGTCGATCTTGGCTTAAATCGACAAAGAGCACGTCAATATGCACGTGCCAATTTTGTTTATCATACGTATGAGGAGATTTACAAGATGAATGTTGAAGATCTCCGAACATACGCAATAATTGTCGCAATGTCCGCAAGACCCAATTTTTCGTGAGGAAGAGGGCACCTGAATTCCGTATGTGTTAGTGACCTTAGGATTTGAAATTACACATATTATTAAGCATGTGTACAATTTATAATAAATACATGTGTATGTACACATGTATACATTTATTTGTATGTGTACATTAATCTAACAAAAATGTATGATTATATGTTATTAAAACACCATTTGCGCTCGTGCATGATGCGTGATGAAAATGTTAATATTACGTCGACCTTCCGGCTCAAACGATGTGTATGGGTCCGCCCATCATGATATGTTGGCACATGTATGTTAGTGCTTTAAGTGACTCTAAAATAAATAATTGTTGCCACACATGTACATGTATGTATATATATAATTCGGAGTTAAAATGTTTTAATGCACCGATTCGTCCGATGTTTTTGGGATCCCAGACTTTCTTCTTCTTTAGGAGATATACCTTTCACTTCATTGGGAGATGACCAAGTATGGACAATTTTTCAAGTTCAAAATTTATGTTTACTCAAAAAGTTCCATAAAAAATTGGAGATATAGAGAGAGAGATCTATATTTTGAGTTATTTAAAATTTTTTGAATTTAGGTTTGTGGCTGTAAGATTTTTTTAATCCGAGGACTTTATTAATTTTGAGATAGGGACATCCACAACATTTCCACAGTTGTCTTTAGTTCTTTTTTTTAATATTATTGTTCAAATGTTTATATATATGTACACACGTGCATTTTCATTTGAAAGTTTTTTAATTTATATAAATTATTTATGTATATATATATATATAAATTTATATTTAATCGTATGTATATTGTACAGTTACTACTTGCTGTGATGTTTCTATGTAAGTGTATACTCTTCACTCAAAATGGAGAGGGCAACCTTACGAGGTATTGCGCGATTTTTTTGTTATATTTTGTTTTTTACATGAAGTTCTAGATATATATATTCTCCTACACTTTAAACTTCAAATTTTAATGTTCAAGTACATGTACATTGTGTATGTAGGCTCTCTTTACAAGGTAGCGAGCCAATCGGGACCCGTGAGGCTAGATCTTCCATTTGACGACAAGACATACAAAAGAGGGATTTGATTTTATTTCAAAATTTAGATGGTTTTAAAATTTGTTAAACTTGATACTAGCTGATACTTGGAGTGAGATTTACAATTTTTGACATATTTTATTAACAATATGTTTTTGGACATATTTCTGGACATATATGTTAAATGTTTTTGTTGATAGGCGTTGAATTATAATTGGCATATGTGATATTTAATGTTTTAAATGTTTTTGTTAGATAGTTGAATTATAATTGGCATGGCATGTGATATTTAATGTTAAACGTTTTTGTTAGATAGTTGAATTATAATTGGCATGGCATTTGAAGTTTTTAAACTACATGAATGATGGAATGTGAACCTACATTTGCACATGGTAAATTGAAATGTTAAAGTTTGTAACAAGACAATCCCCATTGATTTCATTACATTATATATGTTGATTTCTGATTTGATATAATTGCATACATATGATGGTACATTACTTGTAAAGTCATTGATTTCATTACATTATACACGTTGATTTCGATTTGATATAATTGCATACATATGATATATACATTACTTGTAAAGTCATTGATTAATAACTTGTTCATTGATTTCGCCTTTTCTTTGGATGGTTTTAGTACTTTTGGCATGTGAATGTGAAGTAATGTTGTCATTGAATTACATTTGACATTTGATATTTAATGTTAAATATTTTTGTTGGAAATGTTTTTGTTAGATAGTTGAATTACAATTGGGTATGGCATTTGGTGTTTTAAAACTACATGAATGATGGAATGTGAACCTACATTTGCATGTGGTAAATTGAAATGTTACTTGTAACAAGACAATCCCATTGATTTCATTACATTATATATGTTGATTTTCGATTTGATAATTGCATACATATGATGGCATATTACTTGTAGTCATTGATTTCATTACATTATATATGTTGATTTCTGATTTGATATAATTGCATACATATGATGGCACATTACTTGTAAAGTCATTGGATTGTCAACTTGTTCATTGATTTTGCTGGATGGTTTTAGTACTTTTGGCATGTGAATGTGAAGTAATGTTGTCATTGAATTACATTTCTGACATTTGATATTTAATGTTAAACATTTTTGTTAGATAGTTGAATTATAATTGGCATGGCATGTGATATTTATTGTTAAATGTTTTAGTTGGATAGTTGAATTATAATTCAATGGTATCTCAAGTTTTTAAAACTACATGAATGATAGAATGTGAACCTACATTTGCACATGGTAAATTGAATGTTACTTGTAACAAAACAATCCGCATTGATTTCATTATGTAGTATATGTTGATTTTCGATTTGATATAATTGCATGTATGATGGTACATTACTTGTAAAGTCATTGGATTAATAGTGTTCATTGATTTCTGTAAGCGCAAAAAATTATCGATAATGTAGAATGATTTTTGTGTTATAATAACTAAACCTAATAATATTGGAGAGCAAGAGAGACTTGAGGTATGGTGTTTACTACAAGAGTTTGAGCTAAATATTTAAATGGTTTATCTATCTTTCATAAAATAGTTTAAGATTGATCAAGAATTAAGAGTTCATGTTCCCGTCCATCATCAGTATGGACCATCATAGAATGATCATCCATGTCAATGACTCTTAAGTCTATCTTTCCAAACCATGACCCTACTCTCACATGTGTGCTTTTCACATACCCGTCAAGTATTTTTATCCTTGAGTTGATCGCCCAGCACTCAACTCTTTTTCGATGCTAGCCTTCCTTCTTCTAAGAGATGAAGCCGCTTTCGACTTGGGAAGCTATGGGTAGCCCCGTGTCTATCAAAGCAAGAGAACTTTTTCCCATGTACGGTTGTAGACATGAATCTCAAGTCCAAGGAACTTTCATCATCATTACTCCTTGTCTTGTGCCTTACTTTTCGCAATCTTCTTCAACATTTTCCTCTCCAATATGTTTTTCGAACTAGCCTCGGCTTAGCAATGCTTTTCACATATCTCTTCATGAAGCTCCACATAACAATTTGATCTCGGACTGCTTGAATTGGTTCAAGCTCTTCTTTTTCGACCGTCTAATTGCTCCAATACTTCTAATATATATTGACTCCTTCCAAACGAAGTGCACCAACTCTTAGTGTGGTCGTTCTCTTTTTTCCAAGTGTGTGCCAACACATGCATTTTCTTTTCTTCAAACCAATAGCTCTTGGATCAAGAAAGTCCCTCTTGATCTTTATCTTCCATGTTCTTGACTCTTACCCCCGCAACGTGGTGCTTATTTCCTCCAAGTGAGCCCTTTCCATAAAGAGTTCCCTCAAGTCTTTGCTTCACCTTTGTCGTATCTCCATGTCACAGCCAATTTCATGAGCTTTTGTCTATAGAAAAAGTCTATCCCTGGAATTTTGCGGAAAACCAAGTAGGTTGAACCAACGTTGGTCTAGTGCATTGGAATCTATTGAAGAATTGGTCATTGCGCCGTTTCTGCTATAGAGTGAGCATCGTCACCAACCTACATTGAATATTTTACAATTCCTATGGTGAATGATACTTTAAATTGATTGACAAATAATATTCTTTGACTTTTTTCTAATGCCAAATGACTTGCTGTAAAGTGAGTATTTATAATATTCTAGCAGGTCATTCTGCCACAACTTTTTACCAAAAACTTGAAACGACTTTGGCGTGTGATATTTTAATTTGTTATAAATGTTTTTGTTGCATTGTTGAATTATAATTGGCATGGCTTAACAATGCTTTTCACATATCTCTGCGATTTCATAGAACAATTCGATCCTCGGGTTCCGTTTGAATTGGTTCAAGCTCTTTCCTTTCGAATTCGTCTAATCGCTCCAATACATATATCGACTCCTTCCAAAACGGCGCACCACTCTTAGTGTGGTCGTTCTTTTTAGTGTATGGTGATATTTAATTTGTTAAATGTTTTTGTTGGTCAGTTAATTATAATCGATGTGGTATGTGAAGTTTTAAAACTCCATGGATGGTTTCAATCTACATTTTGCATGTGATATTTAATGAAACTTTAAAATGTTAAATGTTTTAATGATGCACAATATATAATCGAAAGGGTTTTAAGACTTAAAGTTTTGGATGGTTTCAATTTACAACTTAAAGTTTTGGATGGTTTCAACCTACATTTGCACATATGGTAAATTGAAATTATGAACTACTCGTAACAAGACAATCCCCTATTGATTTCTATCAGGATATGTTGATTTCTAATTTGATATAATTGCATGTAAGGATGGTACATTACTTGTAAAGACATTGGATTAATAATGTTCATTGATTTTACTTTAAGAAAATTATTGATAATGTCTAGAACATTTTGTGTTATAATAATTAAACCTAATAATATTGGAGAGCAAGAGAGATGAGGTATGGTGTTTACTACAAGAGTTCGAGCTAGGCATTCAAGGACAACTTACTAGAAACTTGAAACAAAGAGAACTATCTTTGGCTAGGACATCATGTAAGATGCTCGACATAAACAGTAAAATTGTACTTAAAAGCCGAGATTCGGGCAAGTGGGGACAACCACTGTTATCTCTCGTCTGAGGCTAGGCCATGGGGACCGAATCCCGACTTTACAAAATAAAGTGAAATAGTTTGTACCATATGGTCTTATAGAACATATACAAAAACACTTATATACAAGAACAATTAATTTCATTCTAGAATATATATATCTAACAGATATTTAATATTTTAATCAATGCACATGTATAGAAAACTATTTTCGGGTGGAAACTAGAGCATCGTGCTTCGTACCCAAACAATTTGTAACATTTGCAAACCACAAATAACATGAGCGCTTCAATTTTTTAGTTGAGTACCGAAAGGTTTAAAAGATAATAAATTGTTGTCCCGACACTTCACTCATAAAAATTCTAATGGAATTCCATCCTCAATAATCCGGGGTTTCATGACTTGATTTTGACATTTTACTTAATTTTTGATTTTTTTCTTGATTGAACTTCATCAACTTTATGCAAGGCACACACCAAGTGACTATATTGACAACTTATGGAATCAGGTTCATAGTCTTCGAAGTAAACAAAGTCTCCACTTTCACTAGTTTGTTTGAAAATAACCTTTCAAAGATAATAGACCCTTTGTCATACCGAAATCCGTGATCATTATAGTCTTGTAATAATTTCATTTTTTGTTCAAAGGCAACGCATCAAATAATACTTCACATTTTCATCGTTGTCATTAGGTGCAATTACAGCAAAAACATCTCCTCGCACAATAAAATAAATTTAACATTTAATTATGCATATTTAAATTTAAATTTGTAAATCTTTAAATCATTAAAAAGTAATTCAATTGTTACTTTCTAACAAGATCGAAACTCGATCACCATCGGATGATATTGTAGTTTCCTTCCGATTCCATTTCTTCAATCAACACAAAATGTACATTTTTCCCTTTGTATTTAGCTCCTCGTATGCTCTCAATCACCACATACATTTTGTTTTCACGTATGTCATTGGATTTTTGTGTTGTCTATGCAAACATCACAAAAACAAGAATATTTTCTTTACTCAATGCAAACACATTTGTGGACAATTTTGTTTGAATTGAATGCACTTCTAGTCCCTTTTATTGTTCCAACTTCATTTCCAATTGATCTATTTACGTCTCCGATTCCAATATGCCAAGAAAACCTTATATGGAAAATTAGAAAGAATTTGTAAATATGATATCAAAATACACTAAAATAATCATTGCATGATAAATGTATAATGTTTAAAATTAGATTACCAATATAAATTAAATTGAATGTACCGTAATTTCTCGTGATGGGTTAATCTCATGGCTTAGAGCATTTCTGCACCATTGAACAACCCTTCTGCTTGCAAGTCGGCGTGCAAAGTGGTTCATTTGATATCTTCGAAGTGCTCTCGTTTATGCATGCTCCCGCACCGTCATGTTCTCCTTTTTCCATGGCCAGCCTCAAAGAAATTCCCAACAATGTTTAATGGAGGTTTTCATGAAGACCACACACAACCAAAAAAATGATCGTGCAGATTTGAATTGACCGCGCATCCGTCCGACTCATATCCAATGTTCATTGAATGTTATTCCACGATTTTTTCAAATGAATCATAAATTTTTCCAAAACAATGTTGTATTAAAACATGTATCATGTATGCATTTTATCGTCACCGATATAAAAATGATATTCTTTAATGATATGTCGATTTTCACTCGTTTTTCTATATGATCGACATTTTGTCTGGGTACATGTCTATATAGAACATGAACGAGCATGGAGACTCTGGCTTTATGATAGTATTCACTCCGAATTTCTTTTTGTGGAGCAACAAATAGAAGCCGCAAAATCAATCACCGACAAAATGGTTCCCGGTGGAAAAACTTCAATGCAGATTTTTTGAATTGCAAGTCTTGCCATCGAGCTCTATGGGGCTGCCAGTATTTAGAATTTCGCTTCAAACTTTTCTCAAAAAGTCTATTAGAAAATTTTGTCTTCTCGTAATTCGATTCTTTTAACACTATCCGCACTTTTGAATCGATGTATCGTATATTCGTATCTCTTCCATTTCACTTTCATGTTGGACAATGATTGATTATTTATATCAATACGATATTTGTTTTGAAATTTAGTCAAATTTCCACAATCATCGCATTTTTTACCACCAACACATTTCTTTTTGTAAAATAGTTCATCTTCTCTTTCACATAGAATTTGAGATATGAATTAATGGATAGTGGAAGGAGGAGGTGAATCATTCCATAATGTTCTACCGAAATCAAGGAATGTGTCATAATATAACTCCAAATTCCACATGATAACGGCAACAACAAGTGTCACGACGGATAGGTTTACATACTCATGGTTTTTGCCGACCAAAGCACTCGAGTGAAACTTGAATTCGACGATTTCTCTTTGAACTTGTTGAATAACTCTATTTGAGTGGTTTCCACAGAGATGTTTTTCTATGTTCTTCGTATTGATTTCGTTGCCATTCTTCTTCTTCGCATCAGTTCCCAGAAAGGTGAAACACGCGAATTGTTCTTCCAACATTCATATATTATTTTTTTAACATCTTCTCCAAGTCTAATCTTTGCATGGTTGCCTACAAATAGCTCTCCAACAAGCGAGTTCATCATTTACGTCTATTTGCGCTCTAAATTTTCGATGTTTGTGCGTAGTTTTTCATGGAGGTTCCCAAAGTACTGTGCCATAGATGCTAGATTCAAACGATTCTCTTTGAGTACTGTGAAACCATTTCCATTTGTATTCTTTACGTATATTTGAAACATTTTTATCTCTAGATCTCCTAATTGACTTACAAGACTACTCATATTTTTTATCACCCTTTCTTCATTTTTTTATCTTTGCTGATTTTCTTCGAATACCCAATAGTGTCGTCGCTTCTTTTTAATTTCCTTGATGATAAGAGTATTTCAACATTTGAGCTTGAACTCGTCACCTCGGCTTTGAAAAACATTTCCAAAATTTTTCGACACGATATCGTATAAAATAGTCGTGTTTTTTTATCTCCATATGTGCGAGTGTCGACATTTTCTAACATCTCATTATCGATAGTGATTTCATTCCGTACATATTCGAAAAAAATAGTACATATTCAGTCAGTCAACTAAATTAATAAATATGTCAATAAATATTAGGAAAATTTAAATATATCAATAGATCATAATATCTGATTACATACCCGATTCACCCCTTCGCTTGAGGTTGATTTCTTTTCTTCAATATTTTGAGGGAGTATCTCTCATCACATTAAACAAAATATTTTTTCAAACTAGTTCATCAAATAAAAAATTAAGCTTCACATCGTACATCAGAAAACTTTAAAAATATATCAATAGATCATAATATTTACATTTACATACCGCTTCAATTTCTCGCTTGAGGTTGATTTTCTTCAATATTTTGAGGAATATCTCCGTTCGTGTACATCAAACAAAATATTTTTCAAACTAGTTTATCAAATAAAAATTAAGCTACATTTTACATTAGGGAAATTTTTAAATATATATCAACAGAGCATGTAATATTTACTTACATACCGTTCACCCTCGCTTGAGGTTGATTTTCCTCTTCAATATTTGAGAGAGCTTTCAACTTTCTTTTGCGATATTGTCTCGTCTCTTCTCTACGTCTCTTGCTTTCTTTTTCGATCATATTTTCTCACACAAGTTCTTCTATCATGATAATAGGGTATGAGGTTTAAAAATTTCCTTTAAAAAATTAGACAATAACCTACCGTTAAACAATATCACAAAAGATTTAATTTAAAAAAATCTTTTCTAAAAAATACGTAATCCAATCCAAAACACGACACATTCTTAAGAAAAATCACACCGCTCCAAGAAATGTCTTCCAAAAAAATTCCTTAAATCTTAAAATGTAAAGAAAAAAATTTTGAACAAAAAAGCTCAAAAGATTTATTTCTCAACACAAACATGTACATACCTCAAAAGAAAAAATCACGTCGCCCTCCAAAAATGTCTTCCAAAAAAGTTTTTTAAATTCAAACTTCGAACCTCCAAGAAAATCACGCCGCTCTGCATAAATGTCTTCAAAAAATTTTTTGACCCCAAACTTTGAAGAAAAATTTTTAACTAAAACAAGTTGTAAGATGAAATGAAGTACAAATGTGCTATGTAATTGTGAATCATTTCGCGGCAATTTATATTGACCTACAAATATGTGTTTTGTAGGGGCTCCACAAAAATCTTGGCCGACGGAAATTGACAATGGTTCGGCCGAACTTTGATGAGAAAACCGCTCTAACTATTAAGGCGTTATTTAGTGCCCATAACGGAAAACATAGTTCGGCCGAACCGGCTCTAATAGTTCGCTCAACTATCACAATATCGATTACGCACAGCCAAGCTCAAAACGGTTATGCAACTTTGGACCGATTAAACTCCATGAAAACTTGTTAATTAACTGCTCAACCAAGACAAGCATTTTCTAATTGAATCTACTTCTCTGTGAAATATAAATTTTATGGAATTTCGTAAACGTTTATTAATTTTAATTATTTTTCTAATAAAAATGAGTGCAACAATTTTTGAGGGTCATTTGGATTCAAGAAATCAAAATTTTGCATTCCCAAAAATACATTGTAAAAAAAATTTAAAATTATGGAGCATTGCATTGGTCCGTTGACCGTAATGGGTAGCTTTTAGATTTTTAGTTTATAACTTGTATGTTAAGAAATTTGTTGCCACACGAAACATATAAAAAAAAATACGTGTTTTTCGTATTAGACCAAATAAAAATTCTAGTAATTATGATATGCATCCATTGGCTTTGTAACAATATGATGAACCAAAGTAGACTCTCGTCTAGATTGTTGTAACACATTTTGTTTTTTCAAAAACAAGAATTTTCAATACATAACGTTGCCACATAACATGCATTCACTTATGAATTCTTTGATTGTTAAGAAACACACACTCAAAGAAACGCTAAGTTGACATATCAAATCCGCATAAAAAATTTCAAAAAATAAGTAATAGAAAGCTAACAAAATTTCACAACTTTTATTTTTACCTAAAAATGAAATTCTCACACGAAAACTACAGGAATATGAAGTTGAAGAACCCAAAAAAATGAAATTTTTTTTTCAAAAAAGGGCAAAAGTGTAACCCAAATACATTTTCACCCATTAGTTTTTCTTGATGAAATTAGTATTAGAGAATTTACATTTTCTCTATGATCAATTTTTACATTGTTGGAAGTGAATGGAAACCTTCACATTAGTTAGGATTCACCTAATTGAAAAGATTGCATTATCATATTCGATTGCATTCGCCTTGGTCGGGTCATAACACCATTGGTTTCATATCCATTTACCCTTTGAGTAATAAAAACCCAAATAACACAACGCTTAATTAAAATTCATCTAGTAATTTTACATTTTTAGGCTCTTTTCCACCAATATAGCCTGTGATTAGTGCTTTGGAATAGGTTGTAGTTAACTTTCCAAAGCAACAAACAAACAAGTAGATAAATATTAAGGTGAGGGAAATAACCAATTGTAATTTGTATAATCCGGGAAGCTTCTCTTAAAGAAGTCAATACGAGATCATGTCTGAACCTTTGAGACAATCAATTAAGCCATTGGGGAAGATAGAAGATTTTGCGCGCATTGCGAAACGGAAACTGGATTAACCATTGTCAAGGAGCCTGGGGTCACTTGCCTAAACCCTATCACCATGCTCTAGGAACCTTCAAGGGATTGAGCTTGTTACTTCCTCGCTCATGGGATCGGATCGTAGACTGCTCCCTCGCTTATATTTGTTATCGTTGGTAACCTTAGTGTCCAGACTTAAGATTGGCTTCCCAAGGTGACTTCCGTGAAGGAAAGATTCACCGTACCGGAGGCATTTACGACTAGACTCACTTGACCGGGGGGTTCTCTTCACTTGAGATGGTTTTGTGAAGAAACTAAAGCACCGTTTCATTACAGTTGTCGGGTAACTGTCGAACCGCCCTTCGTATTAAATTTCACGATGTTTTCGGATTTCATCACCAACTAGTGTTTTTAGTACGGGAAGTTACTTTTGGTGTAGTGTAGTTTGACTCAGATTTGATAGCGCGTGTTAATTTGTTTGTTTTTACTTTTAGAGACCATAGGTGGAATTGTGAATTTAAACGGGGTGTGAATTGTGAATTGTTAATTTTAGTTTTAAATTGTTAATAAATTCAATCAAGCTGAATATAATGGAAACCGTTATGAATTCTACTAACCAAGGAACCCTCTTAACGAAATTCCTAGTACTTTTCCTTGCTTTGGAAATGTTGGTCCTCCTTATATGGCTACATCACACACTGACTTACAATAGGCTTACCGATGGCGGTTTCTAACTTCGTTGGCCCCGAATACTCCAATTGTTCCACCCTCAACCGGATGCCTGGGAACTCAATGCAGTTCTCACCATTCAACATCACCAACTCATTAATCTCTTTACCTTCTTCGCCTACTTTTTCCTCCATTTCTTCCTCTTCGCTTGCAAAAAGTCTTGATGCTAGTAACCAGTGGCTAAGAAGAAGAAAGGGAAGAAGAAGAAGAAGAAGAAGCAAGATAAGAAAGAATTCAACTAACCAACCATGGCTGCAAGTGTTAGGGGTTGCCGAGGAAACCCTTCAACATGCATCGGAACCCAAATACCCTCAGAAAGCTGGTAAGGGTGACGAAATCCTTATCAATTGTCCCTGCATTCCAAAGGTCTTGGAAGTATGGTCAGAAAAATCTTCATCAACTTTTCGTTGATCCATCAACCCGCTGATAGTCGTGTCTCTGGTGTGCGGTGTTAGGTTTTGAAGTTGGTGTGCAAAGGGAGTCATCAAACTCACATTTTCCCTCACATGGATGAAGTTCAAATCGTTTGAAAACCCATCGTTCCACAAGAAGAATTTCCAACCCATGTATCAGAACTTTCTCCCAACCTACCACAATCGATAGAGTGATTGATCTAATTTCAACATACAAATGATCCCACTCTTCCATTGGAGAGTGAAACTCATATCACTCAAAGTTGGATGATCCTTTAGTTGATCAAGTGGCTTCATTCGATTCCACATCTGGGTCAACTCTATTCTCCCCCAGAGAGAGTGAACTACATACCGCCTCGTGTTCTTCTTTGTTACATCATATTCTTCAAAATGTATCTTCACCCGTTTCTGCGTAACCCTCCAAGTACCGAGGTCTTTTCCTTTGATTGGAATAGATCGATGTAATCCCCGTCTTCTTCTCCATCCCTTCAAATCATTGTGAAGTCGGTGGTAGGACACACGTACACAGAAGGAAGGTGCTTCGTTAATATTTTATCTTCAACTCGCTGAAAGCTGGTTCCCTCACTTGTGCCTACATGCACCGAAAGCTTTTAATAGAACCATTAGTGAACTCTTTAGGATCCTTCCAAGTTTTCTATTACTTTGGAAGGTAAACTGGCTCTACATTGATCTTATGGTGTCTGACATCCCTTGGATTTCAATTTGCTCCTCAAGCAGACTATGTCTATGCAATGAAAGCTGCCGTATCGACACTCTTCGCGTGATGTCTTCTCACAATGGCACACAGACCGAGACCAAATTTTCATTCCCTAGTCTTGTTTCAACTACCAATAATATGACACCCTTAAATGTTCCCGATTCTAAAGTGGTATCTACCCCGCCACGGGTTAATTATGGCAACTAGTCCCATGTTTTCGCTACATCAAGGGCGAGCTCTTACTATTGTCATCTTCCTTTGACTTAGATTCGGCATCTGATATGGAAACTCTATGGGATTATCACCATGATGTTCTTATCCCTTTGAGTCCTTTGACATGTGTTCCTTCCAGTAGAACTATTCTTCCTTCGATGAAGACCTACTGGAAGCCACGCATCAAGGTGTGTCCATTGACATGTGTTTCTTCCAGTTTGGAAGCCATGATCAAACTGAAAGTAGGAAAGTTCCTTTTTATCGTGTCAACCTCATTAAAAAATGAATCTCGTTGAGTGTGAGAACAGCCTTTTTACCGTAATAACCTCGTTTAAAAAATGAATCAGTGGCTGGTGAGGAGAGTTCTCGATCGTGTCAACTCGTTAAAAAATGAATCGTAATGGCGATGAGGACAGTTTCTTTTCCGTGTCAACCTCATTAAAAAATGAATCAAAAGAGGGTAGATTGTGTAGAGTAGATTGATAGATTAGAAATAAGTAGTTCGAGGATAGTTCCCTACATCGAGTCAACCTCGTTAAAAAAATGAATCGTGTCTCGAGGAGAGTTCCTTTTTACTGCATGCGTTAAAAATGAACCAAAGGAGGAGGATAGTTCTTTATCGTGTCAACCTCGTTAAAATGAATCATTAGTCGAGAGAATAGTTCCTTTTCTTGTGTCAAGCTTATTTAAAAAATGAAACAAGCTTCCGAGGATAGTTCCTTTCATCGTGTCAACTCCTCGTTAAAAAATGAATCGCTAGTCCGAGGATAGTTCTCCTTTTTATCGTGTCAACCTCGTTAAAATGGAATCGCTTAGTCTCGAGGATAGTTCCTTTTACCTGTCAACCCTTAAAAATGAATTAGTTAGTTCGAGGATAGTTCTCATCGTGTCAACCTCGTTAAAAAATGAATCGTTGAGTTCGAGAAAGCCCTTTTACCGTGTCAACTCATTAAAAAATTTAACCTCATGAGTGAGGATAGTTCCTTTGATCGTGCTTCAACTTGTTAAAAAATGAACCGCAGTTTCTGCATAGTTCTTTTACCGTGTCAACTTCGTTAAAAAATGAAACAAGCTTCCGAGGAGAGTTCTTTCCTGTGTCAACCTCATTAAAAATGAATCGTAGGATTGTAGAGAGTAGATTAATAGATTAGAAATAAGTTAGTCGTGGAGGATAAGCTTTTTTTCTTGTGTCAACCTCGTTAAAAAATGAATCAAATAGTGCAGGACAAGCCTTTTCCCTGTCAACCTCGTTAAAAAATGAACTCATTGTCCAAGGATAGTTCTCATCGTGTCAACCTCGTTAAAAAATGAATCAAAGGTATCCCGTGATATTTTCACTGTCAACCCTTAAAAATGAATCAAGCGTCCGAGGATAGTTCTCATCGTGTCAACCTCGTTAAATGAATCGTTGTGTTCGAGGATAGCCCTGCTTCTGTGTCAACCTCATTAAAAAATGAACGGTATGAGGACGCTTCTTTTTCCGTGTCAACTTATTAAAAAATGAATCAGTAGGTAGATTGTAGAAAGTAGATTTGAGGACAAGCCATCGTGTCAACCTTCGTTAAAATGAAACATGTAGGTGAGGATAGTTCTCATATCGTGTCAATCCTCATAGTTAAAAAATGAAACATATTGCCATGAGCATAGTTCTTTCGTCAATCTCGCTTAAAAAATGAAACAAGTCCTCCCTAATTGAGTCGAGTCTTTGACTAGACTTCATAAATGTTAAGTTGTATATTTAGGTTAGTTTTGCGTAATTTTCTTGCCAGCTTTAGGTCGGGTCTTTCATATTATATCGTAAATGAACCTTCATTCCATCCAAATTATTAATTACCAAAATAGTATACTTAGTTGAATGAAATGAAGAAAAGTAATTTAGCAAGCTATGTTTAGCACTGCCAGCTTTTCTCTCTCGTTTCAAGCTGTGTAAAACGTAAAACTACCTCACATAGTTTTTCTCCTGCTTTCCAAGCTTTTGTAAAAATGAAAACCTATCTAGAGTCAATTTCGGTTATTTTCAAGACACGTTAAACTCCATGAAAATCTCGGAGATTTTGCTATTTTTCATTCTCGTAAAACACATGAAAATGTTGAGTTCTTCTCTCTTTTCCGCTCGTAAATTAAATTGAAAGTCGGCCATGTGATATATTTTTATCCCTTTTTTCGAACTCGTTAAAACTTACGAAAAAGTGAAAACCATGAGTACATTTTTATCCCTTTTTTCAACTCATTAAACTTACCGAAAAAAGCGAACCCTCGGAGTCCTCTTTTAAGCCCTTTTCGACTCTCTAAACATGAAAAGATCGTCGAGCATTTGATTATTCGAATCGTTAAAGTAAATGAATGATCGTCCCTTCGCATAAGTTTACCCCATTGACCGGAATGGACTATTTACGAAAAAGGTATACGTTGACTAATTACGTCAACAGAGTTCTCTCCCCGCGATTATTTTATTCTTTTTCGAGCTCGAGAGACTAAATTTACGAAAAAGTACACCCATGGAGTTTTCTTAAAGTTTTTTCTTCTCGACTCCCCTAAAAATGAAAAACACCGAGTTTCTCCTACATCGACTCGTTAAAATTTAACAGAGAAAGGGACCCGTTTTCAAATAATTTTCACCAGGAACGAACCACCTCCTTCTTAGGGTTTGAATTTTAAATCTAAGTTGGACTCCATCCGAAGGATGAGCTTATAAAAAGCAACAAGTTATCCTCCTCGAGCTTGTCAAAAATAAAGAGGTACTTGCCATAAATGGTGGGGGAAAAAGAGAGAAAAACGAACCCGTTTGTTACATTTTGATTTTTCGGAAAACGAAGCGTCCGATTTCTTTGAACACGCACATCTTTTTGTCCACCTCGGGTCGACACTCGCCTAATCGTCATTGATAAAACCACATCGAAAGTCTTCACCGTGCTTTCGGGTATTAGCTTTTGGGTCAATTGTCACCAAGCCATCTCAAAGTGTCGTTATGTGTTCAAGAGGACAGCTCAAATAAACCATTCATTTGCAAAATATCTCTGCTATCCATTTTGACCATCCCCGAGTCGCGCCTCTGCCAATATATTTCTTCAAAACTTTGATCCTCGTGATTTTGTGTTGTGGGTTTGCCTACTACACGATCACTTTTCTATCAACGATGTACCATTATCTAGGAAGTTGATCCGTAAACTCGGCCGCACCTTGAAATCTGCATGCTCCCAATGGCAGTGTTTCTCGCTTTCGACGACAAAGCTGGCATCATCGACCTTCGATCGAATGGTTCCGTGACATGTTCGACTTCATCTCATTCATTCACATTTCATGGATTTGTGACCGAGTACCTTCGAGATCCATTGACATTACCTACCGGTGAGCTACCCTCACACTTGTTAATAGTTCACATCATCGATTGGTAATCAAGTGGTTTCTCACCATGTTCAACTTCAACACATTTAATCGCATGGATAGAATCATACTAGTTCTAGAAGCGTGAAATCAAGACCTCGGGATCTAGTTTCCACCATCCAGGCATGCGAGGAGTTTTATTATTATACAAGAGACTATTCATTGGCGTATTTGGCCGCGCCCATGCCGTGTCTACAATATTGATGTAATATTAAAATCATTTATGTATCGTAACAATTTTAGTTAGTTTTTGATCCGAGTATGAATGCCTACGCCGATGATATGTACACATATATATTTTGCACGGAATGTTTTTACAGAGTTCTCGACCGCAGGTGTCCACAGGATGATCCTTGGAAATGATAAAGGCGACTTTCACTCTTTATATATGACAACACTTCATCTTCATCTATTCCGCACTTCGCACCTTTAGGGGGAATCATACACTATGTCACTCGACATTCCCGCCGACCGTATGAGCTCATCGATTCACTCATACTTACCTCCTCTCGCAAGTCTCCACAACCTTTTTTCCTCATTCCAAGCCCTAAACACAGGAGGAAAACCCCAGCTAAAAACTTTGGGTACGCAAATGTAATATATTAAGCCTACCCGCGGCTCCCCGGCAAAGGGTACGCAGTAATGTGAAGAGGAACTCGCATTTCTAGAACGCACTTTCCGCAGCATATGCCTCGAAACCCCGTAAGATAAAAAAAGCGCGAAATTAAACCGAAAAAGTTGAATTTTGGTCAATTCTAGAAGGTTCTAGATGAGATTTTTTGATGTAGTATCGCTAGTGAGGTTCATGTATCCCACACCTTAAGGAACTAATCCCTTGATGTGAGGAGCCTATCCCTTTGAAGGAGGGTTCTATCCCTTTAAAGGTGGAATCCTAACCCTCCTCATCTCGCTTCTATAAAAGGAGGCACTGCAGCCTCAAAGGGGTTAAGTGAAGTTGCTGGTTAAGAAGATTTTGATGTTAAGATTTTTGAGTTGAAGTGTTGTTAAGATTTAGACTTCTTTCTCGCTCGAAGGCTTTTGAGAGGAAAGATCACATACCTCTTTGTGCTCCCGAAGGAAGAGTGCAAGACTTATCAAAGTAGAGGAGACTCCTCGTCGTGACTTCGGGAAGGCCTTTCGAACATCAAGGCTAAGGTTGTAAGGTTTTTATGTTATTTTAAGATTAATACAATCAATCTCAATAAATTTTCGTTCGATCGTTTATTTCCAATAAGTCAGTCGTTTGGATCATTTATTTCATAGATACCTTGATCACTATGATAGGTATGTTTTATAATTATTTGTTATACAAAAGCTATTTGATATTTTCTTGTTTGTGATCGGCAGATCAACTAACATGTGATACTTTCTCGCGACAAAAGAGCTCTTGTTGCGACGAAGGATTACCGATAAGCGATAAGAATGCACTACGACCACGAGTAAGCATTTGGATCATAAAGGTACGATCGACACCTTCATAGCATTTAATAAGTAAAACGAATATATCTAGAGAAAGACAAACTTAGTCGTTCATTTGTCGCTAGATTGTCTTCTCGACACTAGGGAGACTCTGGCCTTGTCCGCAAGAACGATTTATCCGGCCAACATCACTCCATGTGAATTAATTTAATATTTAATTCGATTGATCTCTCACTAGTGTATCTTTAGTTACAACTAGTTACAACTAGAACAACTAGGTTTAACTCACTTAACCGAGTTAAACTACTTTACAACTCACATAACTACACATCCAACTCTATTACAACTTTGTATCACTCAGCTTAGAATGAATTCCACTTTCATGTCCCACCAACCAACCTTTGAACTCGAAATTCGCTTCAGCTCAATCGGTTTGCCACATCAATTAATCGAAATCAAGTGCTTTAAGAGAATAGATTATTATTTATTGTCTAATTATTATTAAGAGATAATAATAATCGACATGCATTCTATTTTTAGAAATGCAATCCACGAACCGACTTCGCACATGCATTCCAAAATAGATGCCCATCCATAAATATAATTTTCTCAACCATCTATAAATAGACTTCTTCTATAAATAGAATTTTCTCAATATTATAAAAATAGACATACACCTAAAAATAGCTTGTGTGGGCCCCACCTAGTGTAGGTGCTTAATCTTCACTAGGATCAAGGATGTTGTTTCGGTTTGCACAATTTCACCGTTTCTTGTTGCAAACTTCAATGGTAGGGCTAGTTCCGAAATTTGGGAAAGAAGCTTGAGATTCCTCGTGATTTCCCCATTGTTGTGAAATAAATTTCGATGCCTAATGATATACTAGTTTAACATAGGGGTGTTGGGAAAACATGGGGTTGATAAATACATAAATATTAAATATTAAAATTAACTTCAGGAATGTTTTTTGTAAAGAGGGAGTATGTAATAACCCGTACTAAGAATAATAATAATAATTGAAATAATATTAATATATAAATTAACAAAACAACAAATAACGAAGAAATTATAATAATATATTAATACAACAACAATAATGAAGAAAATATAATAATAAATTAATAAAACAACACATAACGAAGAAAATATAATAATAAAGCAATAAAATAACAAATAACGAAGAAAGTAATAAAAGTTTGCATGATGACACATGGATTGTGTCCATGCGGATTCCTTTCCAATTCCCTTTACCATTTTTGGAATGGTTTGTTCTATTTAAATGACTGGAAAGGGAGACAATAGACATTCATTTATTTTCTCATTCTTTGAGGAAGGGAATGTTGCAAGACAAAGGGCACTAGCCATAGTAAGTTGATTGATGCCTTGAAGGTGACAACTATAAGAGATATTGAATTCAACTTGTCTAAGGTTGGGTGGAAAGTCGTATTCCAACACTTTTTTGTGGTTATGTGGGATTTGGATAGCGTGACAACTTCATAATCGATAGTAAGGCATATCTTTGCTCCACATGTATGTTGTTCTTTCCAAATCTTATGGTAATTAATTGAGTAGGTATGTTGAATAATAATAACATGGTTAATGTAATTAATTTGGTATATTTAAATTTTGGGTCGTTATATGAATGTTGTATGAATAGATTTAGCTTCGAAACCTTTTTAATATATTTCTCTCATCCGTCATTGCTCTTTGTCAATTGTTGTATTGACCTATTGGCCCTTTCAAACCCACACCATTTTGTCGTGGAGTATTTGTAATGATGAATTACCTTTTTATGTCACATTCTACAATAATAATCAAACTCATTAGAAGTAAATTCTCCACCATTGTTCGATATTATACACTTTATTTTGCATTTAGTTTCATTTTCAACCATAGCTTTAAATATTTTAAAATTTTCGAAGATTTTGATTTACCCTTGAAGAAATGCAACCAAAATTAGTTTGCTATAATCATCAATAATCAAAATAAAATATAACTCATCATTTAATGTCTACATTCTTGGAGGACCACATAAATCCTTATGAACCAACCGTAGAAAAATAGTGGAAGAATTTTCTTTGGTTTTGAAAGTCACATGAATTTGTTTTCAAATGTGATACGATTTACAAATTATATAGCCTAGCTTGGAAATTTTTGACAAGTCCCCGACAACATTCTTTTTTTACTCAACTTTACTATATAATTTCATATTTAAATGACCCAATATTCTAATGCCATATCCAACTCTCGCCAAATTTACTCAAACAACACTCCATTATTTCTTTTAAAACATAAACATTACTATGTGTTCTAACTTCTTCAATGAAAAATTCACCCCTCGTCTCCGTTGATTTAAGTTCAAAAATTTTAGAACGAAAAAGAACATCATTTACCTCGATCACACATTTGAGAAACACACAACAAGTTGTGTTTTAATCCTTCAATAGATAAAACATTTTTTGATTTACCTCTTCCATTTACGATACTAACTACACCTTTTCCCATGATTTTACCTCTGAGCATCATTTCCAAAAGTGACATTACATGCTTTGTGTTCTTTTAAAGACACATATTTCCCCAAACTCGATCAATGGGATATTCTAGAAAGAGAGCTTCAATATATAAATATTGCAAAACTCAAAGGACCAAATATCTTACGATGGGGCTACACAACCGCAGGAATGTTTACTATCAAGGAATCCTACTGTATTAGCTACAGATGAGCCTCAGTGACTACCTTAATCCTATACAAAGGAAAATATAGAAATGAAAATTTCGGGGAAAGGTGACATACTTCATTTGGTTGGTGTGTCGTCGAAGAATTCTTACACCGGATCAAATCCAAAAAAATAGGAGTCCAAGGTCCCTCACCGTGAAGCATGTGTGAATCCCATAATGAAGATATGGAACACCTCTCTAAACCACCGGCCCTTCGCGACCAATTATGGAGAAATATTAGTTAAATTTTTTAGGAACCCGTCAGACATTAATAACATCAAAAAAATATATTGAAATGTGGAGGAATGACCTCTTCTATAGCCCCGTATTGAATAGAGGGCTCGTAGCATTTCTTTTGGCTTCCTCCTATGGGTGCTATGGAAAGAACGAAATATAAGGTTTTTTTAAAGATCAAAGATTCTCTCAGAAGAGATATGGGCAAGAGTCCTCCAAAACACAAGAGAAACTATATTAACCGAGAAGTGGCATCTAGATGATTTGAAGGTAGCACCTCATGAAGCTAATATCATCTCTACCTTGAATCTTTCCCCCGCAAATGCTTGCCCCATCTTCCGGAAGCTCCTAGTTTCCACTAGATCCTCTCCTTCTAGGTATTCAACCCTCCCTCGCTGCCCTTCTTAAGCTCAATTTTGATGGGGCCTCTAAAGGAAAACCCAGAGATGCTGCTTTTGGAGGTCTATTCATTGATTCCCGTAGCAAGGTTCATCACCTCTACGCACCGATTGTGGATTTTCTCAAAGCAACAATGAGGTTGAATTCAATGCATTAAAACATGGGATTCTCATTGAAAAATGAGAAGGGTATAGAAGGTTGGTGGTTGAAGGTGACTCTAACCTTGTGATTGAAGCAATAAAAAGTTCAATCATGGCACCATATTGGGAAAAATTTGGCCGTAACCTAGAGGGAGACTCACTTGATTCGAGCAAATTTAGTGAACTCATTCCTTGCTTTGACTATATTATTCTCTCGCATGTTCTAAGGACTCGGTAAAAAAGCAGCTTAATTTTTTGGCTAACTCGAGTTGTATTCATATGGGTATGATCCTTGATAACCCTTGGAAAGAAAATCATCACAGGGAGGATATGGACACCCTCCGCTACGGATTTTCGGCACATGATGCTTCCCAAAACCGAGGACCCGCAGGAGGAAGGAATTTAGGGTCCCCGATCGGGGTGTGAGACAACTAATTGTACCTCTTAGGATTCTCGTAATGTGTGAAATGACAGATGAAAGTGATGGACGGCGACTCAACCCTTGCCCTGGGAATGCGTGATCATGTAAGTGGGGGTGGTCGATGCGCATGGTGGTGAGCCATGGTATTGCACCAAGAGTGCTACAACTACCAGGGTCGCCTTAATTTACTTTATCAACCCTGGGTTCATACAAACTTGGAGGTGACAGAGCATATATACACAACTAGATGCATTCTGTCTCATGCCATCCTCTTATGCTCTATGAAAGGGTGCTACTTCTAGGGGTTCTCAATGAAGTCCTGTCATACTTTAATGAAACTAAAATAAATTGCGAAAGGAAATGAAAAAAAATGAAACTAATTCAATTTGCGTAAAGGAAATGGGAGAAATGAAACTAATTTAAATTGCGTAAAATGAAACTAATTTAGACCACACTTAACTTGGCCAATCAGCCAAAGCACACCCTAATCTATCTATCATGCTCCTATCTATGTAGTTATTCATGACCTAATTCTAATTTGAAGAAATGTGCTTGCATTTTGGAGGAAAAAGTGCTAAAGAGGCTAATGGAGGGCTTAACGCATGAAACAAGGCTTAGAAGTGGAAAGAGGGTGTTAAACCTTATAAAAACTTACTATATCGTAGAAATGGCTTTGGAGTGTAATGTTTTTATAAGTACGATGGTGGAGAAGCAGGGAGTACGTGCTCGTGGAGTGGGAGCGAAGTGCGTTTTGCGAAAAAGGTAAGATCTCCCAAGTGTGAAGTGCGACGGGGGTAAACATTGTGATTTGCGATGTGGTAAATGTTGCGAAGTGTGATTGCAATGTGGTAAATGTTGCGAAGTGTGATTGCGATGGGAGAACCAAGAAGAAAAGGGTGGAGGTCAAACTTTGATGTTTTATCAAGCGTTTTTGTGTTAAAATGGTCGCGATAGCCGCACAATGTTAAAACGAAGGAATATAAGGCGACTTAGTCATTTTGAAGTGTTTTTGGGAATAAAAAGTGCATAGTCAGACTGCAAATAAGTGAAAATATAAGGGGATAGAAGCATACCAAAAACATAGATGGAAAATAAAGCAGGGAAGGCGAGGGTGAACTTATACAGAAACTTTAATATCGCTTTCGCAAACAAACTCGCGGATTCATCCAGGGGAAACAGAAAAAGAATGCATGATAAAAACATTGAACATTTTTTTTGGCCTTTGGGAAAGCCTAACCCCCTTGAGCTCTATTGATAGAGATGAGAGGAGAAGTCTAGATCCACAACTTTTAGAGTTTTATCCTCCATTATATTAAGCAAATGAAAACCTACAACAAGAATTCGAAATAACAACTTGAAACTATTAGAAGCAAGATTAACTAAATGACGAAACAAAAAAATAACTAATGGAGAGAAACAAACTAGCTAAATGATAGAAAGGAAAGAATGGTAAGAGATAGAGAATCGAGGCACATGGATTGGGCCCTAATCCACGAGCCCATCTCTTTCGGGAACTAGATCAACGAAGTCATTTGAATACTCATTGCATTAAAATGAAATCTTATTACATCCCAAAGGTCTTAAACAACAAAAGCCTACTAGAATGGAAAATGGATGGCATGGGATGGAATGGAATGGACTGTATCGAATGGACCATAATCGAATGGCTGGACCGGAATGGAATAGAATCGACCTAATTAGCTCTTGATTAGCTTTATTTATCCTCAAGGGAAACTACCAAAAACTCTCTAAAAAATAGGTAATGGGTCTACTTGAATCCAAGTGAAGTATGGCTTTGAGTGCACTTGGTATTGAGTCGCTTAGCCGCTTCTCGGGAATTCGAATTGCTAGATGGGGATCTCATGAGGATCCTTTGGCTCGCCTTTGAGAGTTAAGGAGGGTGGAAAACCACCTTGAATATCTCCAATATTTCTCCCTAATTTCTGATATTGTGCTCATTTATTCTCCAATCTTGATATTCCAGTTGGTAGGGAGCAAGTCCCTAAATCATCTCCTTCTCCAAATCGCATAATATGAAAAATATTCGCACAATATTATACAAAAATAACCAATATTAGGCACAAATATGCAATTACATTCAAACCTTCCTCGGAAAATATCGAAGCATAAGAAAACATTATTAAGTGCAAGGAGAGATTTAATATATATATTCATGTGCATAAGTGTTGTGGCCAACAACAACTCCTCCTTCTTATTTGGTATTAGTAATAATACCAAATAAGTGGGGACCCTTAGTTTAAAAATCCAAAAAATTAAATTAGTGCTTGTCTCTTCTTTCAAATAAAACTTCGCTATCATTAACTTAAGAAAAATTCCTTAGAAAATCTTTGGACAAACTTTAAGTTTATGATGGGACTAGAATAAAACCTTTCTTTGAAGAAAATATCGCATCCATCGCAACAAAAAGAACAAGATATCCTTTTAAGTTGTGGCGTAATCTTCTAAATTGCGATAAGCATGATCCAAAAACTATGCATTAAAATATTTATCGCAAATCACATATCGCAGAAAATATATTAACCGACATATTTTTCTATATATGACATATATGCTGCGATATTGCGTATTTTCCGCGATATTGCGATGTCGCAATGTTACATGATGCGATTTGTAGATATGTGCGCGATGCAAAGATTATGCGATTTCGTGAAAGATGCGATTATGCGATATTGCGCATTTTGGCGTATATTGCAAAGCAAATCGCAGATCGCAGTATCGCGACATTCGTAGAAGTCTCGTCAGTATCGAAGAAAATATTTCCACAAATCGATATCCGCGGCAAGTACTCAATGTCAAGTTAATGAATGGATTGTCAATTATTAATGAAAAATGATTTTGTTTTGATCAGAAGGGTTATTTCACGATTAAATAATATATTTCATACGCCTTCAAAGCATTTAAAACTATCCCTGTCACCTTTCTCATATCATTATTCTCACTTAATTCGTGAAAACTCCGAGTGCTAAGAACATGATGACTATACACGCAATATCTCAGCAAAGACGGAAAGAAAGAGAAAGCTTTCTGAAAGTTCGAAAGAAAAGAGAAAGCTCCAAGTTCCTGAAAATAAATAGATGGCATCCTTGTACGCAGACATCGCTGGCAACAAAGACGTTGGCATCACCACTGGAGGGTATGTTTAGTTTAATTGAAGAAGAAAACCCAACGGTAATGGATGTTGCCATAGCCACCGCAGTTCAAGTAATTCTTCCTCGAAGCATCTCTTATAGAGTTGGCTTGTTCATTTTTACATCGGCTGGCAAAAAGAAGACCAAGAATTCTTCCATACACTGCATGGTAAAATGGAGCCGGATAGCACCGACATTACGGACGCACAATTCAAAACCCAAGGTCAAGAGCTCATCTGTCATTCACCCGGGTAAGATTTGAGGCTTATGTATCATCTGCGAGCCTCAAGCAACTTACAACAAAACAATTTATGGAGAAATTTTCCAAGGAAAATGGGGAACTTAGCGGAATGCACAAAAGAATGGTCCAGTAAGAGATGAACCACCGAAGAAAGATAAACACCGTGCAGGTACAAAGACTACAGGCTCACTCACTTCCTCCATATTGTTTTGCCGGCCGCTATGTTATGTAGGCTTTTTGGAAAGCTCCGACATCAATAAGTTTTTGCCCGAATGGCTTTCCTATCGAATGCCGCTCGTTAACGCGTTACCATTGTGGACTCGGGCTAAAAATATTGTCCGACAATTTAGCCACCTGCATTTGTCAATCACCTCTGGCCTAAAATGAAACGTCGCTTCGTAGGATTTATCCTCCTTTTTATTTATCCGCCTATGTTATGGATTCAATCTCGCTCTTTGTTTCTAAGTTCCATTTAATGGTTGGCAATGGAAAATCTCATGATCCTTTGCCCATTCATGTCTATCATAAAGAGTCAGAGGGAATCAAAATTTATTCCTCATTTTAATAAAATTTGCCATGGCATAATGTTGCCTCCGTACGCAGTGTTGTGAGAACAAGGATGCTCCAAGGTCTCTCCCGTAAGCGCATTTAGTACATTCTCCCCGCCGCAAGATGGTTTGGAGAAGAATTGTTTACTTATGTGAGGGAGTTTTTTGAAGCTGAGCTTCTCCTCATGTTCTACCCTCGTATGTTTTCGGAGCATCCTATAGCCTCGGAAAATTGCATGCCAAACCTCGTGGAGAGGGAGGTTTGAAAAAAGAATTAAAGGACAAAAAGAAGGCGTCATCCGCCACACACTTTCCGTCGGCGGAGCATTTTCATTATTTGATGTTGGTCATGTGTTTAAGGAAGTAAAAAATATTACATTTGTTTTCACAATTGTTTAATTTTTCTGCAGAGCTGTTATTCGACCCCTATGATGTTGTCAAGGATTTCACCACATCGTTACCAAAGTAAGAGCATTTTCTCGGAGAAGAAGATATTTTTGATGATATGTTTCAAGAAAATGTCTCATTTAAAGAAATTTTGCATTTAGCTCAAACACCTGCTCTCCTCCTGCAGAATCTCAAGAGTTTAGCAGACGAGAGAAAGAAGATCGACCCACTATTCCTTTCGATAATTTGCTGCCGCAACCCGCAAGGGAACCAACTCCCTAGTGTCGGGCCTCAAAGCGGTAACTCGTATTTAGAAAGGTCTAAGTCAAAGTCCTGACGAAAGAACTTTCCGAACATTCTAAAAAAATCCATCAAGATAAAAGGTGAAGGCTCAGAGGAAGGATACAGACTCTCAATCAAAAGAGCTCTCACAACAACATGTGACTTCCAACCACTCCGCGTTTCTGAATCTTCCACCTCTTAATGAACAACAACCATCCATCAAAGCACTCGGCTAGATAAATAATGGGAATCATTTAATGATTTGATTAATTTTGAAGGATAGTAACATACAAACTCGTACGTATAGCAAAAGGTTTGATTACATGTAAATAAGTAGGCAATGTCGTCGCAAAAGAACATATACCCATTACTTCTCTACCGAGCTTGTACTTAAAATAGAGTGAAATTCCTCCTCTAGATATATTTTATAGCCCGCAACATAAAGCAAGAGTAAGGAAGTAAAGAAAGATGAGAAAATTAGAAAGTGCGCTTCTCAATCGATGCAAAACAATCGATGTTTTATGGAAAGATCCTACGACGGATCCCACTAAAAATCTTACTAAATTATATCGTATAACAGGAGCTTATGCCTCCGCAACTATTGACAAAGCATCTCGAGGTACGACCGTTATTAAATGAAAAAGAGGGTCAAATGACGAGTTCTGCTAACAACAATTGCAACAAGCACATACCAACAAAGAAGCTACTGGTGTAAAATTTCCAAAGTGTTGCATGCAAGAGTTTCAGCAGAACGCCAGCATCGGCATCGTAAAATCTTTGGTCGGAGAAAGTAGAAACAATAGCAGATCATGCAAGAAACGCATAAAGACGACAAGCTTACGTGAGTTTATCTCAGCAGTCTATTTCTTTGAATAATCAACCGCGTCAGAGCAACGAGCATATATTATGCCAAAAGATTTGCACAAGGGAACTCTTTTTTGTCAAGAAAGTGATAAATCACTAATCATGTCGTAGAATTACGACATGATTATGATTTAACTAATGAAAGAGTTACTAATTATTTGGCATGGCAAAAGCCACAGAGGAAGGAAAAAGAGTAGGGAGAACCACTATCAATGACAAATACCCATAAAGAAATGCTCTTCAATAAATGGGATGCACAGTATCGTAGAGAGGTGTAAAAGCGCTAGAGGAAGCAAAACTTCTACAACGTACGAGCAACATTAAATACCGATTGTGTAAATGAGAATTTGCACAAATTTAATTTGATTTCGTAAACCATTCTCGGGATATTCTACCACAAGCACAACAAATTGCAAACAGAGTGGAAACAGAAAGTCAAGAGAAGGAAAAATCAATCTCAAGGACGACAAAGTTAAACCGATCCCCATCGGACGTGTCTAGTAAAACCACATTAGCTCAATGCAAGCATTTTTAATTGCATCATTAATTCTACCGAGAAGATCGCGCCAACACTTGCCGATCTCCATCTTTTTCGGGACAATTGAAATCAAGCGCCAAATCTCTCTCTTGACAAATCAATGCCTCGGATGCTTGCAACTCAAAGATCAAATTCATAAGTAGTTAGTTGTTAATTTTAGTTTTAGATTTTAGTGTTAGTTTTTATCTTTTATTTTTGCCTAGAAAAAGGACTCTGGCCATTGTTGAGTCCCAAACTTGCATCTTTCTTATACACCTTTCTAGACCTTTTTCCATTTACCTCCGGACCTCCTAAGCCATCAATATCATTGCATATTAATTATAAAAGAGCATTTAAAATGGTTTTTAACTATGTTTTGTGTCTCACGTCATGAATTAGATTTTTGCTCATCGGGAAAGCGCGGAATCTTGTCACTTTCCGTAGCTTCGCAACTTTCCGCTGGCACCATTTTGTTAAAGTCTATATCGCAGTGTCTTTCGCGGGAAAATCAAGCCACATGTGGCAAGTTAGGAAATGTGACATGGACATGGATCGTGTCCTATCGGCTCCGCCCGAATTCACTCAAGAAGGTTGTGGTCAAAGGTAGCCAAGTGGTGGTCAACCGAAGAGTCCCACCAAGGATAGAACTCGTTTTTCACCACGTGAAGACTTGCGTGACCGTTTTCTTAAATCACTGCTGAGACATATCAACACTCGTGAAACGGCTCCATAAGCCGAATCCAACAACCACTTTCCATAGATTTAATCTCTCGATCGCAGACCCATGATGCTAGGATTTCCGGACGTGGTTGTTCACGTGTCTTCTATCGCCGTTACAGACTTTAGGGAATTAGTTATATCACCCTCTCGTCATAAATAATGCGTTCTCATACGCATAATAGTTAGCTCTCAGTAATGTAATTGCGTTTGCCACCGTGGCCGTGACATTATTTCTCCGTTATGACCGGCATTTTAAATATATGCGAGAAGACTGGCTCATAAGCGTACAGACATTTGATAGTCGTTTCCTCGAGGATTGTGCAGTAGGGCCCCCGCACACGCCGCCGAGGTTTTATGTATTACCGTATAGTTTCATGCTTCATTTCCTTATGTTCATTGTGCCATAGTCACTCCACATGTATATATACATATACATCCTTTCATGCATTTACGTTTCATCTTTGTTCATGATCTTTCATGCTTTACATTTTAAAGTTCCTCACGTTCATAATCTTTCATGCTTTACATTGTTGTTAACTAATCAGAGGTTTTTGTTCCAGTATTGCTGGGCTAGGCAGCTCCGGGCATTTGCACACATAGTTTTTGTAATGACTAATGACATGGAATAAATCTCGTCCTCTCTCGCTGATTTATTTTTCTTAGTTTTTAATTCCAACATTGTTTTATTCATTTCGCTCAGTGCATTTGTTTTACTAGTTAGATTAGATATTAAGTCAAGCTCATTTCATTATCGCTACTCTCCGAAAGCCATAGCGAGACTAATGGTGAGGGATTGAAGCATGAATGTGTAGTTTGATATTAGTTTTATTTTTTCTCGCAAGCTAGATATTAAATTGCTCATTTCATTATCAAGCATTTACTCTCCGAAAGCCATAGCGAGACTAATGGCGAGGGATTGAAGTATGAATGTGTAGTTTGATATTAGTTTATTTTTCTCAAGCAAGCGATATTAAATTGCCTCATCTTTACTGTCGCCATCCGAAAGCCATAGCGAGACTAGCTGGTTGAGGGATTGAAGTATGAGTGTGTAGTTTCGATATTAGTTCATTTTCTTCTCGCAAATTAGATATCAGATTGCTCAAGTTGTTTATGATTACCTCCGAAAGCCATAGCGTTTAGACTGGTGGTGAGGGTCGAATATGAATTGATGTAATTTTGATTTTAGCTTTACTTTCACTTGCAAATCTTTGGATTTCTTTTCGAGTACGCTTTCTTTGTGTTTACATAGCAAGAAGGGTAATGGGTTTCACGATCAATAGTTCACCGCTTCGTTTCGACTAAGATAGTGGTATATTTTCATTTTCTTTTAGGAATTAGTTTTGTCATCAGTATATTTCAAAATCCATTTGAAGTTTGAAGTTTGGGAAATCATTATAAAGGACATCAATGCCTTGAACATTTATATCCATACTTGTCTTTTAGAATTTCCATCTCACATTAAGAAACCAACCACATAAAATAAAAATATCAAAAAACGACAAAAAAGTAAGAGATAGGTTATCTTGCACATATAGTGCGCCACACTTCATCGGGCTCATACGAATCCCGATTGACAAATTAATGTAGAAATTTAGGACACACTAAATTCACCAAACATTTTAGCGCCGTTGCTCTGGGAAGTGTAACTAGGTAGCCAATTTCTTAGAAAAATTGATAACCTCTTGAAGTATGCTCTACTCTTGCACCTAGTGTGATCTCTGGAGGATCGTAAAAGAGAGTTATCGGTCTAATAATTCCTCACTATGCTCTCTTCGCACCCTAGTGTGACCCGCTGGAAGACCGTAAAGAGAATTATTAGCCCAACTTAAAAATGAAAAAATGACATGCATCGAGCAAGAGATTCTAGAAGGTTTATAGCTAGAGCCAAGAGTTCGATTTTCACAACTCCGTCTTTCTCTTCAAGGCATAGACAAGATTCACCACCATCTACCCCTAGCCTTAAGATCTCTTGGAATTCAAAAAAGCAAATGAATTAGAGGGATTCTCCTACACCACCTACCAAATCTCATTTAAAGGATCCTTTTCTTTTACTTCTACGTAGGAGAGTATATTGTAATCAAAGAAGCAGAATTACCTCGAAGAAGAAAAGGAAAAGACCTCCCCTTCATCCTCCCTTGATGTGTAAGAACTAGAGGAATTTGGAGGACTCTAAAGAAACTATCATGGCAGAGGAAATAATAGATGGATCTCGAGGTAGAGGTAGAGGTAGAGGAGGAGGAAACAATGGAGACAACAATGGTGAAGGTAATAATGGAAGAAATAGGGAAGGAGACAAATTGTTTGATTCTATAGTTGATGAGGAAACCTCATACAACGATGAAAAAAATCTCACCATCCTGTCTCCTCCCCAACTTTTTATGGATTGCTGAGTGAGGATCCTCGAAACATTTCTATTTGAGTTTGAAGTCATGTGCCGAACCCATGACTATATGGAAGACTCTTAAAAACTCAAATTGTTTCCCTTCCAACATTGAAGGGAGCCGCTTTGAAATGGTTCATGGGATTAGCCACCCAATCTATTAGGACTTGGAATGACATGAAACAAACATTTTTGGATAGATACTTGGAATATTGGCATGCCCACCAATCAGCAAGGATGAGTGGTATTCAAAATGGTGCAAAAAGAAGAAGAAAACTCGGAGGATTTACTTGAAAGATTTCAACACAACTTAAAAAGAGAAAAGATGAACAACTTAGATCAAGAAACTTTGAAAGCCCTTTCTATTAAAATCCATTAGAGATGAATGGATAGATATTTTAAACATGATGGGGAAAGGAGACATTTCTCAACTTCGCTTCATGACATAACAAAACTATGTGTCCATCTTCTCAAGGGGAAAATCTAAAATGGGAAAAGGGCCTAGAGATCCTTCTCTTATCAAAGAGGCAAACAAATCTGCAAACTCGGACTCGTAAGCTAGGTGCAGAGATTGGCAATATGCTTGATGAATTCAAAACTCGAGCATCTTAGGGAGCCTTAGTGAACAACTAGACACCTCTAAGATCCAAAACGAAAGCAGAAGCGTAAACATATGCTCTAGCCCATCTTTTGTCCAAAATTTAGGAAGAAACATGATTTAAGGGAAATGTCCCTTGGATGCAAAAAGTTGTAGAAACATGTATGATTTGTTCAGTAGAATCATGAGACCAAGGATTTGTCCTTTCCACTTTCTTGGACTCAAAAGCCGCCTCTTCAAGAAGACCCAAATTCAAGAGACCCTCTGCTTTGTCGCAAGAAGACCTTGGCAGGACAACAAACTCAAGTGGGTTTAACAACCCTATGAATCTTCACAAACACCAAATTGGAATCCTTGGCAACAACCTTGGCCCCAACATCAAAATCCATATCACCTATGGGTACAAGGGATGCAAAAATCCTTATGGGAGATTTCGCTTCAATTTTATCAACATCCTCCATCTTTTTCAAAATCAACAAAGCTCCACAACTTCCAACCATCCAAATCCACAACTTTTATTGCCATTTCCACAACAACAATCTTCTCGGAAATCCAAATCCTCAACTCATGCTTCCATTCCAACAAAAGACAAATCAACTTCCACACTTTCTACCCATTGCCAAATCCTAGCAATAAAAATCCTCAGAATACTTACATGATAGAAGCGACAATTTCCTACCTATATGATTGTTCCTCTCAATGATGTACAACTCGTGTCCGGTAGAGTTTTAGAAAACCTTCTATAGATGTCCAAGAGCAAGATACATCCGAGGAGGACTCTCTTAAAGCCAATAAGAATTCTCGAGGAAACATCTCTTCAAAACTCGAACATTCAAAAAGAGAAAGAAAAGTTAACACCCACAACTCCTATAGTCTGAGCAACCTCGCATCTTCATCCACACCTCCTTTTCCTAAAAGATTACAAATCGATCGTGTGGAAAAACAAATCTTGTTGCCTAACTATGATTTTCTAGATGAATTAAAAGAATGCTCGTATCAAGATTCCCCTTGCCAGCAAGCCAATAGAGAGATTCCTATTCTAGCAAAAACAATAAAGGAGTTGAGTCTCAAAAAGACTGCGGAAGGAAACTAAAAGACACAAGAAGAATCCAATCCGGTAGGAAAAATTGCAGTACATCATGATGGGAAAAATTACCATGCAGATTTAAGTATGTAGATCCAGGAAGTCCAATTGTCAAGACACACATAAATGGGATAGAAATTCAAACACATCGATTGACTTAGAGGTCGATATCAACATTAAGTGAGTAGATCAGACTATGGACCAACTTTAAACTTCCTAACCTTCTCTTTTACACCTACTTTCATGCGTGCCTATGCGCATCGTATCAATTATGCTTATCACAGTATGGTGTATTAGAAGATATTTCAGCCTCCTTAGATTCTTGGGAAATATCCAATAGATTTTATGATTTTGACTCCCAAGAGTAATCTAGGAGGACACCCACTTATCTTAGGAAGACTCGGATAGCCACACTGACATGATGCTTTCATTAGTTGTAGATCTCGGATATGTACATTTCTAATGGTGTAATTCGACAAAGAAATTCAATTTGTATCCTCCAGCCAGCTATTAGAAATCACAGTAAGTAGGAGACAATGAATGGGTTGATGATGAGGACACTATACAACCTCGCCTTTACCATTTCGAAATCAAGTTGAGGATAGTCAAATTCGAACACATTAGAAAATTTTGAGGACATCTCTCGTAACATGACCCCACACAATTTCCCGCTGGAATCCGACATAGAATATTTATCATCAAGACAAATGCCTCTTTACTCTATGGAAGAGTTTGCAGTTCTACCATCGAGATTTTTCCGTACATCGAATATCAACAAAAATTTGGAAAAGTCACAACAGAAGAACTAACCAAAATCTTGCAAAAACATTCTACCGCATTTGCATGGGAGTATACTCGATATGAAAGGTATTGATCCTAAGACTTGCATTCATCATATCTATAGTTGAGGGAAAACAATAGACTCAATCGATACAACCTCAAAGAAGGATGAATCCAAATCTTAGGAGGTAGTGAAATAAGAGCTCCAAAAACTACTCAATGTAAACTTCATTTATCCAATTTCGGCAGAACGATGGGTTTCTCCTTTGGTTATAGTACCTAAAAAGAATGGTAAAGATGGAGTGGTATGCATTGATTACAAAAATTGAACAAAGCAACTTTTAAAGGATCACTTTTCCTTTGCCCTTCTTTTTATTGATCGAAAGTATTAGGATACATTAGCAGCAAAAGTACTTTTCTCATTTTTGGATGGTTTTAGTGGCTATAATCAAATTCAGTGTAGCACCTCAAGATCAAGATAAGACCACATTTACCTCGTCCATGGGGAACTTTTTGGCCTATCGAAAGTGCTTCCTTTTCGTTATGTAATGCACCCGCAACATTCCAAAGAGTCAAGATTTTAGAATTTTTTCTCGATCTAATCCATGATTGTGTAGAGGTTTATATGGATGTGATTTCACAAGCTTTATGGTAATTCTTTTGAAGAGGCATTAGAAAATTTGGAAAAAGTCCTGTAAGATGTAAAGAAACAAACCTTTCATTAAGCCATGAAAAATGCTTTATGATGTTTATTGAAGGTATTGTTTTGGGCCATCATATTTGAGTAGATGGGATTAAGGTTGATAGATCAAAAGTTGAAGTCATCTCCAAGTTGCCTATTCCAAATTGTCAAAGAGATGTTAGAAGTTTTCTAGGATTTACCGGATACTATAGAAGATTTATAGAAAACTTCCACCATAGCATCTCCACTCTTCAACCGCTCACAAAAGATTGTGAATCTCAAATGGGATCCCGATTGTCAATCAGCCTTTGAAACTTTTCGAAAACAAGAATATCTCGAAGCACCTATCTTGAGAGGACCAAATTGGAAACTCCCTTTCCATATTTCTATAGATGTTTTCCAGACAGATGCCTACTCCGAGCCGTGTTGGGTAAAAAAGATTTAGTCCCTTATGCCATTTATTATACCAAGAAAATTTAACTCCCACCGAGTTGAACTATACCGGTGACTAAAAAAGAGTTTTTAGCCGTTGTTCATGCAATCACTAAGTTTAGACATTATATAACAAAGCTATGAAACTTTTATTCATACCGACCATTCTCGCGATTAGATATCTCAATGAACAAACCTCGTTACTAATGGTAGAGTGACAAGATGGCTCCTACTTTTGTTTGCAAAGAATCTCAATATTACTATGTTGGATAGACGTGAAAAACATAAAATACAGCAGTTTCATTTCTGTTCTAGGATTCAGACATACTAAAGAAGATTCTCCCCAGAGGAGGAAGTTTCGATGAACACTTGTTTAGCAGCAACTATTAAGCATCTCTTTGGTATGCACAGGTTGCTGACTCATTTGGTTACCATGTGGTCCTGCGCTTCACATTTGTTTTCAAGTGGAAAAAGAAAGATTATTCAGAGAGTTCAAAATATTTCATGGATTTCTAACGCACTGTTTAAACATGCATGATCTTTGTGATCGAAGACGAGTCGTGGAAGATGAAATGCCCGATATCCTCAAGGCATGTCATGATGAACCATGCGTGTGACACTTCACGCTCGACAAAAGGACAGCCTCTATAAAATCCTCTTCTTTAGGATATTATCGCCTTCCCTCTTCAAAGATGCAAAAAAATATGTCAAAAGGTGTGACCGCATAAGCAGAGTAGGGAAACCTACCCTTTCATGAAACAGCCATTGCAAACACAGTACTCATCGAACCCTCGAAAAATGGGCTTTAGATTTCATTGGACCTATTAATCCACCATCTAAGCAAAATACCAAGTGAATATATTGGTTTGTACCGATTATGTTACTAAATGGGTAGAAGCCAAAGTATTAGTAAGTCCTGCCACTGCAAAATTTAGTTGTGTTAATTTTCTCTTTATGAGGATATTTTTACTCGCTTTGGTGTTCCAAGAGAAATTGTGACAGATCGTGGAAGCCAATTCACATCCAACTCCGTGGAGAAGTTGATGGAAGAATACAAAATCACAGCACAAGATCTACTCCTTACCATCCGCAAGAAATGTATGGTCAAGTGGAGTCTACAAACAAAGTTCTCGAAAGTATCATCACCAAAACTATTCCTATCTACATAGAAGAGATCTGCGTAGAAGGCTGTCTCGAGGGCCTTGTGGGCCTACAGTAACTACACATGGAGAAACACAACAGGACATTCTCCCTATGAACTTGTTTATGGGGAAAGAAGTCCCCGCTCCCCATCGAGTTCCAAGTCAAGACCTTCAAGATAAAGCAAGCCAAATGCAGATGGATTTATCGAAGCTCAAAAAGCATAGAATCGGAGCAACATTGAATGAGCTAGATGGAGATCAGTACAAGAGGCACTCTAAGAAATGATCTAGTTCAATATCAAAGAGCTAAATGGCATGACAAATACATCAAAGAGAAGAAGTTTCAAGAAGGAGATTGGGCATTGTTATTTGATTCCAAGTTTAATGATTTTAAAGGAAAATTTCAGACTCACTGGCTTGGGCCATATGAGATTGACAAGATCTTTAGCAAATGGGAGTGGTAAGAATCGACACCATTGATGCATTCTCAAAACTCCTCTTATCATGTGAAATGGCGCGCATGACAAAGTCTAATCATAAGCCACTCTCAAAAGAGGAATTTGTCAAAATGGGCTTTCGAGAAAATTATGCAATAAGGCCGGTAAAGAAGAATTCTTCTTCTCCACTAGCCTCAGTTTTTGTTCCTTTTCTGGGAAGCTTATTAAGTATACAGCCTCGAAAACCAATCATCGACAAGCGCTCTTATACGTAAAAATGTAGGGTGAAAATCGTGGAAACACTCGACACCCTACATCTTCCATTTCTCTCTTTCATTTCACAAGTTTTACGCATCACCCACTCCATTCCATTCCATTTCATATCGACCCTGTCTTTCATTTCACTTTCTACTACTCATCTATTTCATTTCATTTCACCAATAAAATTTTCTTTCATGACCATTTTCTATTCAGCCAATTATCATCCATCTATTTCCATTCACCCAAATAATACTTGTGTTAGTTTCCGTGAATGACACGTCGCTTCTCATGCACTGCATGGGGTCATAGCCTACCACTTTTGTTTTTCAAAAATGCACGGCTGCATGTTAGTTCAACAATCATGAAATCAGCCTAGTGCAAGAAGACATATTATGAAGACACGCATTCAAGACATCAATAGAGAGCAACCGATTTGAAGACCAATGAAAAATGAAATAATTCCAAGGTATGAGTAAAAATTTCTATTTCAAATGGAAATTCAAGCACATTTTTACATTAGCTATAAACCATAGCTCCATTATATGCAATGATTGTGTCGTGACAAACTCCGTAACCATTCCACGATCTCTATATGATCCTCCCACAATCCTTGCATTCATTTTCAAACGTGCCCCATAATCAAGCCTCCGATCTTCACTCATACTCCGATACCCACCCGTGATGATGAAACGTGGTTGATTTGACCTACTGCTTTCTTTACACCGCATAAAAATCAGAAAGTCGTTTTCACAAACGTGCTTGCATTTACTTCCGCAACCACCCACTTTTAAATACTTCCTGATGCGTTTTACTCCTCCTACTCGTTCTATTGATCTCACAAACTCGCATTTTCACCGTGCTCACGTGCAGAATCCCTTCTCTCGTTCCGCTTTCACCCCATTTTGTTCTCG
The DNA here is from genome assembly GCA_034641835.2 of Pinus albicaulis. Taxonomy (NCBI): domain Eukaryota; kingdom Viridiplantae; phylum Streptophyta; class Pinopsida; order Pinales; family Pinaceae; genus Pinus; species Pinus albicaulis. The sequence goes on from JAXQQM020075270.1 coordinate 119,087, forward strand.
CGTTACGCCACATTCCGTATACCTATTCTCTCGATATCCGCCATGCGGGCCACCGGGTCTCCTCCATAAATCGTGCTCATTTCCGCTCATCTCGGCCCGTCTTGCCTCCGTTAAACCCTCCTCATGCAGCAAGTTTTAAAGAGTAGAAGGAAGGATGGGCCGCGTGTTGAGGACAGTAACCAAGCAGGGCCCCACCCATGGAAGGATACCCACAAGTCAAAGACATGCTGAAAAAGGCAAATATGGCTGCAATATCTCAAAAGCTTTAGAGGCTACCATAAAGAGGTGACAAAAGCTTTGCAAGGTCTTTTCAATGGTCTCGGGAGGTAGAAATCGACTCTCAAATTTGACTTCTGCGTGAATGAGGCATCCATAAGCAGCTGCACATGTTAACTCCCTCAAGAAGGTGAACGCTCAGTTCAAGAACAAAAGCATTAGTGATGAAGTCTTCGAGAGTGATCCTAAGTAACCCAGGTATGGATGTAACTATTTTTAAAAAGGGGATTCATGGTTCATGCTTTGAAAGAAGAGTGGGCCACTCTACCGTTGGTTATTCAAAAGTTTATCAACTGTGAGGGACGCTTTTGGGTCAATGTATATGTATCATCCGGGGACATAGAACCACATTTTTATTACCATGTTCTTGTGAAAATTTTGATTGAAAAATAGTTAAAAGAGAAAAAGGACACATGGGAACAATTTTTAATTAGGAATTCTCTTTTTGAAGAACCCCAAGAAACTCGAAGGCAAAGACACCATTCGAAAGAAGGAGAACAAGTGATAAAACTCAGTACTCCTATTAATACAAGCTTGAAAGAACTATTAGAGAGGAAAGACCGTCTCAAAAGGAAGAAGGAAAAGACCGAAGAGAGAAAAAGCATTTGAGGCCGTGAATCAAACTCCTTCTTCAGAAGAATACCGTCAAGTATTGTCCTGAGAGACTAGTTCACCCTCGTGAACTGGGCCACCACGGCCAAAAAGAAAGTGAAAGGAAACATGCATTGGTGTTGCCGTAGTCCACAACGGGTAAGAAGAAGTCTCCAGAGCTTAAAGGAAAGTGGAGGAAAACACAAACGAAAGGACCCCATTTTATTGATTTGGGAGAAGAAACACCCGAACAAACTCCAACCGCGCCATAGTTCATCTCATTCTCGCCCAAATGTTGAAATTAATCCTCAAGATGTTGATATGAGTCCTTTCATTTTCCGTACTGAAGTCAATTCTCTAGCAAGATTTTCGACAGACTCAAGGAAAACGCATACACCCCAAATAGATCCAAAGCAAGCAAGAGGTGTACGATTACATATAATCCTTAGAAAGGATAGCCACGGCCCCAAGACCTCATCCACTCACACACAAAGACAAGAAGCTCTAGTCCAATCATCAAAACAAGAAGTCTTTGAGTTGAGAGGTTTTGCCAGACACATTAAAAATGAAAATGAGGCATTGAAGGAACAAAGCAAATTGGACAAGATCATTCATGACAATACCATGCTACATCCGGGACCGGTGCAGTAAAAAGAACAAGGAAACCTGAAAAAGAAATGCCGTAGACAAGTAGAGCAATCGATTAATCTTAAATTCCGACATGCTTAATGAAGAAGCCCAGATGTTAGCAGTGACCAGGAAGAGTGGAGAAGAGGACTCTGATGTACCGGGTAGAGGCATCAAGGCGCATGAATTGAAGAAGGATGATCAAAATTTTGCTGCATGGGGACATGCAACACTCCTTCACAAAGTATGTTGAGTCCCAAATCCTCGCATCTTTCTTATACACCTTTCTAGACCTTTTTCCATTTACCTCGGACTCCTCCTGAGCCATCAATATCATTGCATATTAATTATAAAAGAGCATTTAAAATGGTTTTTAACTATGTTTTGCGTCTCGCCGTTTGAATTATATTTTTGCCTCACCGTACGTCGTGGACTCGTCACTTTCCGTAGCCGTCGCAACTTTCCCGCAGCCCATTTTGTTAAAGTCTATATCGTGTGTCGTCTGTGCAAAATCGAGCCACATGGGCAAGTTAGAAATGACATGGACATGGATCGTGTCCTATTGGCTCACTGGACTCACCTAAGAAGGTCGTGGTCAGCGGTGGCCAAGTGGGTGGTCAACCGAAGAGTCCCACGGATGACATAACTCGTTTTTCACCACGTGAAGACTACAGGACCGCTTTTCTAAATCACGGGAGACATATCAACACCTATAAACGGCTCCATAAGCCGAATCCAACAACCACTTTCCATAGATTTAATCTTCTACGGGCAAAGCCCATGATGCTAGATTTCGGACGTGGTTTGCTCATGTGTCTTCATCGCGCAGACTCTTAGGGAATTATTTATATCACCCTCTCGCTATAAATAATGCGTTCCTCACACGCATAATAGCTTAGCTTCCGTAATGTAATTGCGTTTTGCCACCGTGTCGTGACATTATTTCTATGTTATGACCGCATTTTAAATATATGAGAAGACTCTCGTTCATAAGCGTACGTATCTGATAGCCGTTTCCCGAGGATCAGTGCAGAGGGCGCACACGCCGAGGTTTTGTGTATTAATCGTATAGTTTCATGCTTCATTTCCCCTATGTTCATTGTGCCATAGTCACTCACATCTATATATATACATTACATCTTTCATGAGTATTTACATTTCATCTTTGTTCATGATCTTTCATGCTTTACATTTTAGTTCGTCGTTCATAATCTTTCATGCTTCTATGCATTGTCGTCAGCACTCATATCGCAGCTTTTTGTTCCAAATTACAATAGGTAGCCCAGTGCATTTGCACATAGTTTTTGTAATGACCAATGACATGGAATAAATCTTGTCCTTCTCGCTGGATTTATTTTTCTTATTTTTTAATTTCGTGCGCATTGTTTTTTATTCATTTCCAGCTTTTTTGTACATTTGTTTTACTTCGCTTAGATTAGATATTAAGCCGCTTTCATTTCATTATCAAGCTACTCTCCGAAAGCCATAGCGAGACTAATGGTGAGGGATTGAAGTATGAATGTGTAGTTTCGATATTAGTTTATTTTTCTCGCAAGTTAGATATTAAATTGCTCATTTCATTATCAATTACCTCCGAAAGCCATAAGCCGAGACTAATGGTGAGGGATTGCGCATGAATGTGTAGTTTGATATTAGTTTATTTTTCTCATAAAGTTAGTATATTAAATTGCTCATTTCATTATCGCTTACTCTCCGAAAGCCATAGCGAGACTAATGGTGAGGGATTGCAGCATGAGTGTGTATTTTGATATTAGTTCATTTTCTCTCTCATGCAAATTAGATATCGTATCGCTCAAGTTGTTTATGATTACCTCCGAGTTACAGCCATAGCGAGACCAATGGTGAGGGGTCGTACATGAATCGATGTAATTTGATTTTAGCTTATACTTTTACCTAAGCAAATCTTTGGATTTCTTTGAGCACTCTGCTTTCTTTTTGTGTTTACAGCAAGTCGAAGAAGTGGCATGGGTTTCATGATCAATAGTTCATTGTTTGTTTCGACTAGTATAGTGGTACATTTTTCATTTTCTTTAGGACTAGTTTTGTCATTGTATATTTCAAAATCCATTTGCAGTTTCCAGTTTTGGAAATCATTATAAAAGGACATCATTGCCTCGAAACATTTATATCCAAAGGCTTATCTTTTTAGAATTTCCATCTCACATTAGGGAAACCAACCAAGATAAAATAAAAATCAAAAAATCAAAAACGACAAAAAGTAAGAGATAGGTTATCTTGCACACATAGTGCGCCACACTTCATCGCATTACTTAATCCCGGATTGACAAATTAATGTAGCAATTGCAGCACACCAATTGACCAGAAATCGCTCATTTAAACCGAATCATAAATTTTTTGTAATAAACTATAATTAGATTTAGTTAGTAGTATTTAAACCTCTTCTCATGCATTTAGAGAAGGGTCTGGTAACTTTGTCAAAAACTTATCCTCGTAACATGCACTTCTCGCACTCCTCGAGGAGGTTTTGATGAATGAATGGAACGAGATTTATTGATATATGTGTCTAATATTTGCTACCGATGTTGCATTTTCCGTACTCTTAGTAGATGTTGGATTAAGAATATATAAGTCATTATTACTTCTAGCTCAAGAGTAGACCTGCTTATAAATGGTACTTTTTATCTCTTAACTTATTATGGCTTCTCGTGGTTAGTGCGTAATATTTATATTCAGTTGTTTATATATTTGATGCTCGAATGCTTAAGTTATCATTTTGGCATACTTCAGTACGGTGATAGCTACTTTATTTATGCTTAATGTATGAATAGCTTGTTATGCGATATGTTTTTCAACAACTGCTTTCATCGAACTTTTTTATATGAAGTGGTTATTTTTACTGAATTCTTTTCTTAGACAGCTGAATGATATTTATTATCGATCGTTATTCGGAATCATTTTAGACGTATAAACCAGTATTTTACTTCCCTAGTTTAGTTTAGAATTAGATATTTCTGCTTAAATTAGAATACAATTTTGTATATGATTAGATTAGAAATAGAATAAAAGCATACCACTTAGAGCCTTTTTAGAAAGGAAAGATATCTATTCTCAACACACACACACATCACAGAAACTCGGTCCCATTATCCCTGGCCGTGACCCACTACACCAAACGGAAAAGGAGTCGCTAACCAAGGTCCAGTACCGAGTGGGTATCTCATGTTGTAGACCCGATTTTTTGGGCTGCTAACAATAAGGAAGGTAGATGGCTTAAGAAAGGTTAGATGGGCCTTATTTTATGTCTAATTTAGAGGCCCATCATCACCCCCCTATCGAAACCGTTTGCTCATCTTATGAGCAACCTATTCATCCTCCTTGCCTGATGGTTTTTCCTGCATGTTGGCTTATTTCATTTTCTGTTTATTGGCCCATGTGTTGCTCCTCCTGCTAATATTATTGCTATTCTTCTTGCATTTCTTCTTGTAGGTGCTTCATGGAGGTCCTCAGATGCCTTAAGAAAATCTGTTTTGCATGCCAAGAGGTGGTGGATCCACCTTTTATTTGATTTTTTTTTTTGTTCTATCTCTCTCTCTCTCTTTATTTTATTTTATTGCATGCAAATTAAACTCACAGTTCTTTTTTCTGTGAACTGAGTTCACCCTTGGTTATCTCTTGGCACTCCTTCTCTTCTATTACAATGAAATGCTTACTGCCCACTTTCTCAACTCCTTTTTACTTTTGTCTTGTTCATTCTCTTGGTGGAAAAAGTGAGGCTAGTTGCTAGATAAGGCTAATGTTGCTCTGCTACTGATTTTGGCTATATAAAAAAACTTTCCTTCTCACACTTTTTATAGATTTGAAGAAAGGGTTAGATGATTGCATATTTGAGCCTTACCATTGATTTGTTTTTGCAGGTGATATTGAAGCTGCTGATATGGATGTTGAAGCTGTCTTCAGTGGTTCTAAAGCTGCATGTGATAATCTGTTTGAGGTCCTCTTGGAGCTTCTGAGCACAGGAGGAGGAAGTCTAAGTTTGACTACCTTTAACCAAGGTGTTGACCAAATTTTCTTTTTGTGCCAACTTGTTGTTTTCCAGCTTGCAAAGGTTGGAGATCACCTGCATTAATTAGAGAGAGATACATGGAGAAATGCTATTTTTTATTTTATTTTTATAAGGCCTACTAGCTTCCTCTTTGAGGTTTTCCATTAGTAGGTCCGCCTAGGCGCCTCAAAAGAGGTTTTCACCTTGGATCTTTTATTTTTCTATTTTTTTCCCAAACCAATGATCGCCTCATGGAGGTTTTCAATCAATGGGCCAATCTTAGATGCCTCAAAAGAGGTTTTCACCTGAGATTTTATTCTTTCCCTCTGTTTTTTTTTTCTTTTTTCTTTTTCACTTTCCTACTCTACTTGAAAAAAACAAAACCTTTTTCAAGTATAGGAATACTTCCAATGGAGACATGTACACATCAATTTGACAGATAAAATCATGTGCACACTTGGAATACATGCTTTGACATGTACCTGAATATGAGAGATTAATTTATTTGACTGGGATTGTATCAAGTAATGTTGGAGAAGAGTGTGTTGCTACAACTTATTGACTATTTGGAACCATATGTCAATATAGTTGTGATGCCCCTGGCTCACTTGCTGAGTTGGATCACCTTGGATGTACTCTTCTATTATGGAAGTCAAATATTCCTCTTTTTGCTAATTGTTCTCTTGAACACATGGAGGAAATGCTAGTAAACATGAGGGGACTTTCTCAACATCTGATTCTGATTTCTGCTCTTCATCAAGTGCAACCCTCGATATTTTGATCTCCTCATTTGGATATTATTCTTCTTGATTTTTTCCTTCAATGACATTAAGAAAATCTCTTCTGTGCAATACCTTTCTTGAACTAAGATGTAGACCATTTAATTCAAGAGGATATGTTTGGTAGTGTTGTACCTCAACATTGTAAGTGAGCTGAGATACTTCATTGGATGGGTTTGGAAATGGTGGTATAGGTAGTTGAGTGGGGGTGGATATAAGATATGGATGTGGTTGAGGCTATGGTTGTGGTGATGGTCGATGGTAAGGATAGCATGGATTCGGGTATGAAGGATATTGAGGATGTTGAGGATTTTCCCAATAAGGACCTTGCCAACCATGTTGCCAAGATTGGTTTTTGGGTTGAGATGGCCAAGGTTGCCAAGGAGGTAGTGTGTCCCAATTAGTTTGAGATGGATGTGAATAAGCTTGAAATTTTGAAGTGGGTCCTTGCATCATATTAAGTTGACTAGGCTGCTAGGGTCTCCTTAGAGCTACATAACATAGCTTCTTTGGTGTTTTCCTTGCTCCATTGTCTTCCTGGTAAACTTATTTAAACTTGGGGAATGATGAACAACATTTAGTAGCATATGATTTTGCATGGATAAAAAAATATCAGCATCTTATTTTTGCTCATTTTTCATTCTTAACATTTCTACTTATTCACTTAGATTGCTAAGAATTTCTGTTTTAAAGTTGTCAAGAAAATTTCCAAGTTCATCTTGCCTTACCAATGTTGATGCTGACTTACTTACTCTTTCCTTTCCTCTTGATATGTGCTTGCATGTTTCACAAATTTCTTCAAATGACAATTGATATACATCTCCTTTACTCATGAGATTAAGGAGATCAATCCAATCATCCCTAATTGTCCTAAGTAAGAGGGTTTTAGTGTGTCAAATCATAAATGATGCAATTTTCCCTCTTAACATTATACATGAACCTCTCTATTAGATCCTCAAGGCTCTCATCTTCTTCTTGGTTCATTCTAAAAATTTCTTCTCTATGATCACGATCTTTGTATTTTTCTAGAAATATCTTTTTCATATCATTCCATGATCTTATTGAATTAGTACTTAGACTCGTGAACCATTTAATATCTCTATCCACTAGTACAAAATGGCTAATTAGTTACTAAAAAAATGACTAAAATTTGCATATAAATGACTATTTTTCGGTCGGTGACCAATAGTAGCTAATTTATAGTATCTTATAACGCGACCAACTTTTGGTCATTTTTAGCTTAGTCATTAATTGGATATCTCAATTTTGTTGTTTAGTTGTATATTTGGTCATTAATTTAGTCACTCATTTAGTCATTAATTTAGTCATTGATTTGATCATTAATTTAGTCATTGATTTGGTCATTGATTTAATCTTTGATTCGGTCATTAATTGTCACAATTAATGACCAAATATACAACAAAATATATTACTATATGATCACCCGAGAAAACCAATTAATGACCAAAATGTTGGTCGTGTTATAAGATACTGTAAATTAGCTACTAATAGTCATATATATGCAAACTTTAGTCATCGTTTGAAACCAATTAATGACCGAAGAAATATGACTAAATTTTAGTCGTGTTATAAGATACTGTAAATTAGCTACTAATAGTCGTATATAGGCAAAATTTAGTCATCATTTGTAGTCACAAATTTATCATTTGAAGTAGCCATTTATTCATTATATAAACGACTAATTTAGTAGTTTATATTCATTTCATTTACTTTCATTAATAATCATTATAAATGACTAATTTATTCATATATTCATTTTATTTGTATTCATCATTAATCAATATAAACTACTAATTTAATAGTTTTAAATTGATTTTGTGTTCATTATTCATCAATATAAATTAATTTGTATGATTAAAAAAATGTCGTACAATGTGCATGTTCATCTAATATGAAAACACAAAGTCGCATATTTTAATTACAATACTAAACAATATCAAATGAAACTATAAATAATTTCAACCACAAATTATATTATATGAAATGTTAAAGTATTACAATATGATTTTCTAACTTAATATTGGTTGGACTACAATTTACACATGAAATGGTATTTCATCACTTCAAAACATTATTGTTGTGTTTTCAAGGCATTACAGGTGAATTCACCAACTCTGAAGACTTGACCATCAGTATTTATATGTGTCTTATGCGGGATATTGGCTCTAAGAGTATCACTAGACCAGTTCTCCTCTCTCTCTCTTTGAATTTGTCACTCCAATGTTATTGCTCCCCTCTTTTTTCAATTCATGCTTCTTACCATCAATACTAAGATCATTTTCTGGAAACAAAAGAAGATACAATGAAGAGTGTAAAACATGAAGGACAATGAGAATTACAATATAACCTAAATTAGACTATAAATAGTTTATACGACATATACCTCAACTTCAGCAATGTCAAAGCCAATTTTCCCCATATAAGTAAAAAACTGGAACAAATTTTCTTCATCAAGACGATAATTTCCACTATAATGTGGCGAGATAACCTGTATAAACAAGGCAAATAAAATATCACCATATATAGAAATGAACACCTTAGTAACTTAGTATTCAACTGTCAAGGAACGCTTAAGAACAATCATGTCAACTAAGTTATATGCTAAAAAGCTCAAGCTATAGATAACTTGTGAAGAAAAATAATTTGAGGTGTGATGTTTTATCCTTGTCGTTTTATTCACAACAACATTTAATTTTCTAACGCATGAACTTAGTCAAGTATATAAACAACATGTACTCAAATAACAACATGAAAGTAACTTTTTCTGATAGTCATGAAAATATTCTAACACAAAATAGCTATAAGGATTTAAATCAATATAGTGCAATACTAATTTCATCTTCAAGCTTTGGCTGATGTTTAAATGGACATGGTACTAAGTATTTTCAATTTCATAGTAAAAAGACAAAAAAAAAAAAGAGTCTAAAATACAATCAAACAATAAAGAGAGAATATCATGGAATGGAAATTGCAATTATAAAAAAATTGTTTACCTATCCACCGATGTCGTGTTTGGCATTCCTAAGACATTTGCTTGCCCAAAATAACCATGAGGTGAAATAATCACAACATTAAAAACCATAGGAATTAATACTAGAAACATTTCCAAAGTCGATGGCTTAGGTGTCTAAGTGATCTCTAACAGTGAATGAACCATATCCAAGACGTGATATGCATCGTCTCCCCATCCTTTTTCCAATCACATTTCCTGTAACCTGCCCACAACAGAGTCAAGTAACAATCAAACAAAGACATTGACATTTGTTTTTATCTTTTATATCTATAAAATTTGAATCTGATTTGTTTCATGAACATATTAATTCATATTTAAAGCCTTCCTGACATATGAGAAAGAATCAATCAAATAGGGCATCAGAAAAATCAACCTCAAGGAGGTCCTCAAACAATTTCTACAATATCAATATTTTTCTTGTTGTGATATCTTGGGTAGAAAAAAGAACATATCTACAAAAGAAAAATGCATATATTACTTATGGTCAAACTTTGTATATGGTGTATTCTTAAGTAGTTTTTTAAGATGTTCCTCCACCTTTACCAAAGTGAATTGTAGCTTGGTTAAACTATGTATCCTTTCATTCAACATCAATTTCTGCAAGATAATTGTCACACATTATTCTTTCCCATTTCTCAACATGATACATATGATAAATTGAAAGTCGCATAAAACCAAGAGAAAAACCTTTTCTAAGCAAAACAAACAAACAAACAATGTCTCTAATAAAACTTCATTATAATATTAGAAAATGAAAGGAGAGTGGATGATTTTTGTTGTTTGACTTTGCCTACTTTTTTTATGAAAGTGCTCGAGCTTCAAGAACCAACAAATGTGAGGGAAGTTGCAAATGTGAAAAAAATTATGTTGACCTAATTTGTAGACTTCTTCAAAATGATGTGAATGATGCCATTTTCGGATGTGGTAAATCTCATAATAAGAAATGGCATGTATTCTAATAAATTACATTGCAATGACTACCATGGGCCTCCACGGGTTATAGGTCCTCAGTAGGTTAATCTTGATGATGAAAGAGAGATGGCAACGATAAGTATGGGTGGTCCTAGTTTGTATGGTGGATATCTTCAAACCAAGGTCATCATCTCAATGAACCTAGGTTCTGACATGGTAAACCTGGATCTGGTCTTCACCCAATTTCATTCCATCATACTTTGTCAAGATTCAAGAGGACATAATGGTCCTTCAACTTATAATAGGGTTGCATTTGAGATTATAAATAAAGCTTATCCAAAGAAAATGGATTTTTGGGCTCCAAGAGATATGGATAATTTAAATGATAACAATTATATGTTTTTTTCCCAAGATTCAAATGTAGGGATACATTTTGTGGATTTTACTAATAAATAGAATGAGAGAAATAATCCATGAGGAGAATCTACTAGTCATTGTGATTAGGGAAATACTCGGAGATAATAAGACTATTTAGGTTCAAATCAAAGATGGTGTTGATTCTTGTAGCTCCTCAGTTGTTGGTAGTTTTTAAGGTAGGAATTTCAGTTCTTCAAGGGTGGGGTTCTTCAGCATAATTGCATCTACCTTGGTCATATCACCCAAAAGCAAAACATAATCAACAAAGAGTAAATATGTCAAGTTTAGGGAAAATCCTATTTGTATAGTTGTCAAGCTTATAGTTCTTTTTTACTCTGTTATAACTCTGTTGAGACCACCTACTCTATAGTAAAAAATGGTAGATGAACCATTAGTCATACCTACCCATGGTCTCTTGTAGACATGATAGAAGAATAGGTTGAGCCATTAATTAGAATTGCACATATATTGAGGAAAGACAATTCATTATCTAATTAACCAATTGCACATTGAACCCTATATGGATGAGTAGCCTAAATAAAGCCAGTTTTCTCTATCATATGCATTGGAAAGACAAACTAACATTGCTTGTAATTTTTTGGTTTCATGTTATAAATTCCTTCTTGGGAAACTCCTATTCTGTAATGGATTTGTTTCCCAGGAAGGATGCAAAATTGTTCTAATGACATGGAATCAGCTTAGTGGATTTTGACCCTACATGACCTTGGAACTCAAGAGCCTTGGGCGCATCCACAGTAGCATCCTCCAATGAAAATAGTACAGTCTCCAACCTAGAAACATCAAAATTCTATAGAGTTATAATTCATAATCGCAAATGACCATAGACTGTAGCAGTCCTTAAATAAATTCGAACTTGAATAAGAGAAAACACAAAATTTCACATTACCCTTCAATAAGTTGTCCTTGATTTAGCAAGACAGGCTCAGACTTGCATAAATGTGTAAGTAGATTCCCCAGAATATCAATTTCAATATCTTTCCTGAAAAAAGAATCTAATATCCAAATTGAAACCATAGTTGAATGGAACAATGGTGCTTTAAGGTCATCTACACAAAAAGTTGCCTCCTTCAAATCTCACACTGGATGGTATGTCATGCAAAATTAAGAAAAATTCAAGGAAACATGTTGACTTCTCTAAAAGACATAATGAAAATGCATGGAAGCTTTGTAAAGGAATGCACCTATAATATTATTTGATTGCCATTTCAACCTTTTTCCTAAGTTGAAACTCAATGAGTTGTGAACTCAAAGTTATTTGAGAAGAATTACAATTGAAATTCAGAATTTGAAGTCTTCCCACCTCTGTCACCTGATGAGTATGAATTCTTAAACTCTCTTATGTGATTATCTGAAACATTTCTTTCCTGGACACATTATTTTTCAAATAAAGGCTTTTATGTAGCATAAGCCCTTGTCAAAATTTCATCCCTCATACCAACTGGCATCCAGTCATAATTGCAACTTGAAATCGAACCTGCACCTGTTCGTCTATTACTCAGGATGTGAATGGTGGAATATATGTTGGAGCACTCTTAGCATATGGCAGAGGTTGAGCCCTCCCTCTTATTCCCTTGTCAAGACCTCCCTTGGGACCAAGAGTCAAGTGGCCATCATCAAAAGCTCTATGTGTTGAAGGGGTTGGCATAGAGTGATTTTCAAATTGATCCCTATCCACAATCTGAGAATCTTAACTGGCGAATCCACAGTCACGTGGTTCCACATGGGGTTGTGGCCCTTTAATCCCACCCATATGTGGAAGTGAACCCATCTGTGCATCTATGTAATGTGGCATCGTAGGTCCTCTCACACCATGATCAAGTGGTGTCACAAGTCTCCGACCTGAATGTCCCATATTGGTACCTTGAGAGCGGCCTCCCTATCCATGTAGTTCTTGCACAACATCCCGATGCGCTTCCTCTATTTTCTTCGGGCCCTCAACTTTCTTCCTTTTTTTCCATCCAGTCCTCCTCAGATCAATCAAATCCTTCAACATGAACCTCAGCCTAGAGGGAAGCCCTTGGTTATTGGACATTTTTGTCATCGTATCGAAGTAAGCATCAATATGTTCCTTGGACTATCATATGACCAATAGTGCTCACCAGTTTGCACAAAGCTTCAACATTTTCCTCCTCTGGATGTTGAAATTCACCAATTAATTTCTTGATGCATGCATGCATAATTCTTTCGGTCAGTATAATTTCTTTATAAATCTCACCAATAAACATTATATTTCCTAGCATTCGTCGTCGTGTTGCAGCCTTCTTCTCCTGTCTTTCTTCTGCTGAAAGTATTTTTTCACCATGCTCTTCTACTTTCTCAACCTCTGCCTCTTCTCTTTCATATTTTTCAAATTATTCCTGACATTTGTTCAAAATAACTCGCTTGAAAACAACCTTCTCATTATGTTCATAAAATTCTGGTATTCCTACAACAAGATGAAAACTGAATTTTGCATACATGTCACAAAACAAATCTCCATCAAGGCTTTGTCAAATATTTGAGATATTATACCATGAAGACATGATGCAATTCAATGTTCACTTCTTTGACCTGCTCAAAATGTTTCTCAAAGTTTTGGGGCGTTAATTTATTAAGGATGGATTTAATTTGTCTTTGTTTCAACTGATCCTCAAAAGAAACCTTGCCCACTTCATATCGGTTCTCTGATATATTAATTGTGGGTAGAGAAGGCTGTGGAGGAGGAATCAAACCCTTCTGCGAACTAGAAGCACGTTGCCACCTATTAGGATCAGAATTATTTCTCACTAGTCAAACTTGTGGAAGTAGTGCTTGCACATAAGGCCCTCTAGGAAGGATGACATTCATACTCATTTTTGTTGCATAGGTATTTCTTGAAAAGCCAATATTATAACCTTGGCCAGGTTGAAACACAACATAGGAACCACTAAGATCTGCATCCATCCGCATATCACAACCATCAACAAAATCCACGACTTATTGTATCATCATCCAAGCCAGCATATTGCTCTATGAAATTCAAGTAGATAATTTGAGTTTCCTCTCAATCCCCTTGTTGTATACTAATGCATGACCTCTCTACATGACTTGCAATTGGTTGGGAATTTCCAAGTAATTCAATAATGTCTGGACAACATTCAAAATGATTTGGTAGATCTTTGATCCTTAATTATCAGCAAAAATCTCAGGTACTACATCTCCCCGAACATTGAGTATAAAATAGCTACTTGATTCATAGGAGTTGAAATCTCGACTGCATGTTCCCAGTCATCCACTTCTTTCAGAATTTGCTTCTCAAGCTCTTTTGAAGAAGTCTTACTCTTGACAACATCGGTTACTATTTTGGATGGTTCTGGAAGGTTCACACCTTCCTCCTCCTTTTGAACCTTATAAGAATAATATAAATCCCAGTGGGAGCTGCAACATTTTCCTTACTGAAAAAATCCTTCTTTTTCTTCTTCTTGTTGACAACTAATACCTTTGCATCATCACCAATATTTGCAACATTATCCTTCACAGAAACATTGGAAGAAATTTTATTCTCCTTTCACAAATATAACTATTAGTGGTGAGATATTTTTTTGTAAGTTAGCGATTTAGTGTTTGTTGGATAAAAATACAGAGTTTTCGGGGAGTCAAATTGACCTCCCTGAATTGGTTTTGCTACATGTCCTTGGCATCGCATCCAATGGATGCATTTGGCTGAAAATAGTTGTCGCTGGCCAATAGAATTTTCCTTGGGGCTCGAGGTGATCTAGCGCGTCCAGTAAGTTCAGTCAACACAGAGTTGTGCTGCCTGAAGAGTGTGAGCAAGCATTCTTCCATGCGGCTTGAGTTGTCATAGACTGGTGTGCAGGGATGCGGCTTGAGTTTGCCTGAGCCTGGTGGCTAATTTCTCCCTTGGACGTGTCATGGATCCTATAGTGATTGAGTTTGACATAAATTTCCTGTCGCGAAAACCCTCGAGTACCTTGTGGCCTAGGCCTGTGTTTGCAGATCCGATTGTTGGAATTTTTTGCAGTTGGCTTTGAGTTCTCCCTCCACCTGATCTTGCCAGAGACTGTGGTACTCTGCCAGATTGGAATCAATCCCTGAATTTGCCAATGCATCAGCCAACTTATTTGTTTTCCTGCGAACTGCTTGGAAAGTGATCCCTTGCATGTTGCAGAGTTGGCCTTGGAGGTCCTTCAGAATTGTCGATAGTCTCCAACTTGGGGTCACCTTGTGCACCTGCGTGCCCATCTGGAGTTTCCTGATCAGCCTTATTATGATCTCCGAGTCGCCTTCCACTATCAGAGGTTGGAGTTTGTAGCTCTCAGCCAGAGTGAGGTCGTGGATGAGAGCGATTAGTTCTGCAGTGTTGTTGGTGTTCACTCCAAGATTGCCATGATAGATGAGATGAATTGCGCCTATGTGATCCCTTACTGCTCCCCCATAGCCTGCCATGCCCGGGTTTTGTTTTGAAGCCCCGTCTAAATTGAGTTTGAAAGTGTTAAAAGGGGGCAGAGTCCATTTGTCCTGCGTTGTTCCTGTTGAGGCCTGGTTCCTTCTAGCAGGGTTGGTCGTTGTTTGAAGATTTAGGATCCGTATAATTCTTGCCTCATTTGGAGATGTGTTTCCCTCGATCTGCAGTATGCCCATGGCATTTATCGTTTCTGTGATGAGCTGTCGAACTTTCCCTGTCAACACGTTTACTGCCATTACTGAGTTTTTGAATATTCTCGCGTTTCGCTCTTTCCACGGGGTCCAAACTATTGCTCCCGGAATTAGATTCCAGGCATTGTTGACCAGGGGATTGGAGGATATGGAAGATATTCACTTGCTTAGTGAGATTTGGATGGAGCTTTTGTCTCTATCAGATTGTCGAAAGACCATGGCCATGTCATCCCACAGAGAGCAAGCTGTGGGACAGGTATTGAGTATGTGATTGAGCGTTTTCGGATCATTTTCGTAGAGCATACATCGAGAAGGGCCTACGAAGCCTCGTTTCTGAAGATTGTCCCAAGTGAGTGCCTTGTTATGCAGGACCAGCCAGGAGAATAGTGTGATTTTTGGCCATGTTCCTCTGTTCCAAAGGGTTTGCCATTTATGGTCTGGTTGCTGATCCGAGGAGGCCGCCAAGAGCTGATATGCTTCTTTGAGGTTGAACGTGCCTTTGGGTTTACTTCCCCATCTCAGGATGTCCTCTTTGTTGGATCTTAGGATTCTTCTTTTGTCCAAGTCTTGTAGAAGATGGTCTACATTCCTTGGGCCTACTTGGGTATGCCATTGTTCTCTGGATATCCATTTTTTCCATATGGTTGCCTCGCTTGCCGGTTTCCAGTAGTTTGCTACTGTAATCTTGCCTTCCTCCTGCATAGCTCTTTTAAGAGTGTTCCAGTCTGGGTGTTCCAGGGGTGGAAGCTGCTGCCAGGAATCTTCCCAGAATAGGGCTGTGTTGCCTTGGTGCACTTCCCAGAAGCTATGCTACTGAACAATATGTCTATTTTCCCATGCTTTGTTCCAGATGGGGGATCCTTGGGTGGTGCCTGTAAGCTTGATGAGGTCTTTGTCCCTTAT